>JAUTXW010001650.1:0-35469 GCA_030620095.1 Kuschelorhynchus macadamiae | reverse complement strand
GTCGTTTGAATATTGGTGTTGTCACAAGATTATTTTTACTATAACTCATGCTGATACTCAAATATCGCATTATAAGTTTAGGACACAATAATCTATAGGTTTTTGTCAACATTTGACCGTATAGTAGGCTTTAAGATGCAGAACATCACAGTATAAGTTTATGACACAATAGTCTATAGGTTTTTGCCAACATTTGATAGTATAATATACTTTAAGATACAGTAAGTGTTGTTGTAAAGTGTGATCACATTTTGAAATTTTAACTTATAAGACCTAGTTAGTTTATACAAGGTATGTAATAAGTGTTATAGACAGGTAACACTACTGGAATATGTGATGATATTTATGATTTATTGTAATTACTTGCTTTGGAAAGGTATTTTGATATAAAACAAAGGTGTCAATTTGTTAGGTAATATTGGTGATTGGATTTGAAACTTAGTTATATAAATTTTTCTTGTTATTTGCTTGCTCTTAGATTCACATAATACTCTTTTTCTTTTATTCTATTATTGTTAATTGTATTTGAATTAATGAAGTTAATTAAATGCTTGATTATTCTGCATCTTTTGATAAATTTTTACTGTTAGATCAAATTGTTCGGTAAATTAAAACAACTTAATTTATAGATTTTGGAGTCTATTACTTTTACCTGTCATTAGCTGATTGAAAATTTTATTCTCATCCGTATTACTTAATTTTTAGGTTTTATTGAACATTTAGTTTGTTGTTTTGTGATTCTTTAGCTATTTTCATAAAACATTTTACACGGTTGGTCTAATATTTGAATAGTGATCTTTATTTGAATATAGTTTAGATTTTTCTCTCAGCATATGAGGTATGAAAACTGATTAACATAGGATCATTACACAGTTAATTGTCATTTTTTTTTTAAAAAACTTCAGTTAAGGCCAATTTCTTTCATATGTTATATAAAATAAACTACAGGAGATACATATTTTTGGAAATATTTTGGGAGCACTGAACTTGTTAATAAATGTTATTTGTTGAATATGCATCGTTTTTTTTACTATTAACTTTAATTAATTTTATCTTAGTGGTCTTGAGGAGTGGTAATCATAATATCTAGAGCGGTTAACAGTCAACTGGTATAGAACTGTTGGCGCCCTTATAAATAGAAATCGAACCAATCTCCCTGAGCAGTCGATGATTTGCACACTAACTTTACTGCCGCCTCTCTTTCAATCAACCACTTATTGTAGATTTATATTATCTTAAAACAAATACATACTCTCTGCTATCAAACAGAGAAAGAGTGTGGCAGTATGTTCCACAAAAGCCACTTGTCCAATGCTTGCATCGGCTACTTCCTTACATTAAGGATTAAAAAAAAAAGTAACAGCAGTCTAATCGAAAGTCGGTGTAATTAGAATTATTATTACACTTTAGAATGTTGCTTTGAATATTTGTTTATTTTTTTTAGAATATATTATGGTGCATATGTAACCTTATTTCAATTTTCTGTGACACCTATCCGATTTGCTGGAGCTATTCGGAATGTTAAAACAAGATATTTTTTGCGATTTATGAAATCTCCTAATTTATTTATTTATATGTACAGGGTGTTCCAGCGAGGACTGAACAGGGACCTATTTTCGACCTTCCTTGTATTTTGGAAAAATTCAAAATAGCCAATCGATGTATTTTTTCTTGTAGAATCCAAAAATGTCATCGAAAAAATATTTGAACCAGAAACAAAAGAGTTACGCTATGCATCAGGTGTTTTTTAAATGGAATGTATCGTTTTTTATACGATTTTTGGAAAGAGTGATTTTTTTTATGTCCGTTCTGATTAAAAGATTTGATTTTGCGATAGCTGTTTATATTACATTTTAATGTTTTACTTTACATGATAGAAAAAGAAATATAAAAGAAGAAAAATTGAAATCGAGACCAAAAAATATATTATAAATTATTTTGGACAGAGACTACAGTTAATCCAACCAAATCTATTATATCGGATGCAGTAGAAAAAGAAATATACGGGAAATCGAAGTTATAAATTATTTTCAGTACGGTGGCGGTGGCGGTGTAAGGCGCAGAAGAGTTACCCGAGGGACTGTTCACAGGACTCTGAAAATTCATAAATTTAGGCCTTTTCGTATCCTTCCACTTCAGCACCTAACACAGGCACAAAAAGAACTTCGCTTCCAATTTGTTTCTCAAATGGTAATTCGGCAAGAAAACGAAGACCCTGATTTATTCAAAAATATTGTGTGGACCGACGAAGCTACTTTCACAACATCGAGAGTATTCAACAGACATAATAGTCACCACTGGGCCGTTGAAAATCCAAAGAAGTTCCAGACTATTAAATTTCAAGGGAGGAATTCTATTCATGTTTGGTGTGGGATAAAAAACAATAAAATTTTGGGACCAATATTTTTTAACGGGACTTTAAATGGGCACAGATATTATGAGTTTTTAGAAAACGAAATTGAAAATTTTTTGGAAGACTTACTATTGGCAGAATATCAGAATTTAATTTGGCAACATGATGTGGCGCCTCCTCACGCCGTGCATGATGTGGTTCAATTTTTAAATCGGCGCCATAACGAATGGATAGGGCGAAATGGAACATATGCTTGGCCGCGCAATAGCCCCGACCTCTCAGTTTTGGATACATTTCTTTGGGGTCATTTGAAGAACGTCGTATACAGACAACGAAACGAAAATATTCAAGAGATCATGGGAAAAATTGTCGATGAAATAAACCGCCTTAACCAGGAAAATCATATTGTAACAGCAAGTTTAGAAAGGCTACAAAGGGGTTATCGATGTTGTTTCGAGAAAAACGGCGGTCATATTGAAAACTCATGTTAGTAGTTTTATTTTATTATTTAATAATTATTTTTTATTGAATTTCTTTTTCTATCATGTAAAAGTTTTATTTTCCTCAAATAGGTTTTTTATCCTTAGAATTGTATTGATGGATATATTTCTATGAAAATTTGCAATAAATCTTCTTCTTGCTTCTCTTGCATTTTGGCACTTGTAAAATAGCATAACAATCTGTAGTCTCTCGTCCAAAGAGTATTTCATTTCGATCAGAGTCAAAGATATATTTTTTAGGTGAAGACTTCGACAATAATTAAAATAATGTCATTTTTTATTGACAAAGCAATCAAACGTCATTTTACCTTGATCACCTATACCAACCTATCGTATATTTTAAACAGGTGAAGCTAAAATTTTAGTTTGTAAAACATTAAAATGTAATATAAACAGCTATCGCAAAATCAAATCTTTTAATCAGAACGGACATAAAAAAATCACTCTTTCCAAAAATCGTATAAAAAACGATACATTCCATTTAAAAAACACCTGATGCATAGCGTACCTCTTTTGTTTCTGGTTCAAATATTTTTTCGATGACATTTTTGGATTCTACAAGAAAAAATACATCGATTGGCTATTTTGAATTTTTCCAAAATACAAGGAAGGTCGAAAATAGGTCCCTGTTCAGTCCTCGCTGGAACACCCTGTACTTATTATAGAGAGGGCAGGAGGCCCGGTTTTACGATTTGGCACCAGGGCCCCACGTTTTCTTGTTACGCCCTTGAGGGGTAGCACCAATATGACTGTTCTCCACTAGTTTAGGTTATATCTTCAATATCCCCCTAAAGTGTTCTTGAAGTTATAATTCCAGATATTCAAAATTTTAGCTTCCCATACACATATAAAATGGTTATTTCGAAATTATTCTTAAGAGTTAAAAATAAATCCTTTAAATAAGTTCTGCTTAAACGATTTTCTGCACAAATTGTAAAAATGCTCTAAAAATAGTCTAAACGTTTCTATATATATATGAAGAAACGTAAATAAACATTTCGTAACCGCGTAATAGATGAGAGAATATTATCACCTAGAAATGTGTGAAAATAAATAATATTTCCATAATAGAAATTAGCACAGCTCCGTAGTCAGGGAGGGGGCAAGGACGGGCATTGCCCGACTTGAAATGTATTTTGATCGACCTGGAAAATCGCGTTGTTTATAATGAATGTACACTGTGTCCCAGATTGCTTGTAATCACAGGTTTTCTCGGAAACCAGCAGAGATATAACTTTGCGGTTTTCGCGACCCTGTGTCACTTTTTCGAGAAACTTTGAATGCCGCAAACAGAATTGTGCCACATCGTTTCGTTCCCGGGATACAGGGTGAAATAGAGATTTTGCCCCTTTGGGGGTGGTATCATATTTCGGACACCCTATCAGATAGAGAAAAGGTAAAAACTGCTATGGATAGATATTTTTACGTAGAATCCAGTGTTGTAGTCGCACACATTTTTAGACAATCCGTTTTTGAGATATAGCCCAAACTTAGTATTTTTTAAATGGGACCCCTGTATTTTTTTATTCCAAAAAATTCGTCTTTTTTTTCTCTTTAAAATGATGTATCACACTATGCACATTTGACGTAAACTAAACCTTATAAACGCTATATTAAAAGAAAAACGTAAGTTGGCCATGGAAATATGGGTAGATATTAAAAGTGTCCAGAAGCAAAATTAAACAACATAAAAAATTAATAACCATGTTTTTACTATGAAATAAATAAACTTAATAATCTTGATAAACTTAATCACAATACTAAACAAATTCTACATAACTAGAAAAACTGTTCAAAATGGCCGCCCCTCTCACGAACACATAATTGGCACACAGTGCGAATTCTTCTTAGAGCATTCATCATTATTATAGGTCTATCTTCCAATGATCTAAATGCCTGAATGGTTGCATTTTGCAGCTGCTCCATCGTATTGACTGGATTCAGGTAAATTTTGTTTTTTAAGTAAGACCAAACGAAAAAATCTAATATTGAGAGGTCTGGCGACCTAGCAGGTCACCTTACTGGTCCATTTGTACCAATCCAGCGATCATGAAAATTTTCAAATAGAAATGGCCTTATAATTTGCGCACTGTGGGCAGGAGCACCGTCCTGCTGGAAGTAAATATTGTGCAGATTTGCTAGCGGCAAGTTATCCAATAAATCCGGTAGTATTTGATTTAAAATTGCTAGATATCTATCTGCTGTTAAATTATTATTGCAAATACGGAATGTAATCTTTGTTCCCAATATAAAGCAAGCGACGCTAAACCCACACCTTCCTTGCTGCTGACGTTCTCTTGTTAAAAATTGGTTTTCCGTATACCAGTGCCTATTATTATGCCTGTTAAAAATACCACTACAACGTATATAGGCTTCGTCGGACCATATAACCTTGCTACCGAAGTCAGGGTCATTTTGGGTTTTTTGAAGATACCAGTTACAAAAATTTAGACGCCTTTCTGCATCTCCAGGATGCAATTGTTGTACTACATTTACTTTATAAGGCTTATATTTATGTTTTCTTAATATCCTTTGCGTTTGTGATTTTGAACCCCCACTGTTTCCTGAATATGCCTACATGAATTCGCGATTGGCCTGAATACTTGCTAATACAACAATCTCATTGTTCTCGTGATTTCGTTTATTATATGTTTTAGCCCTGTGCTTTGAAAATGATCCATCATTAATTAAATTTAATTTAATTCGGCGAAAAATTGCCTTGTGTGGCTGAGGCCTTTCTGGATATCTACGATATAAAAAAAGCTTTTGGAAATAGTCCATAACTCAAAGTGGAATTGAAAAATAAATTTGAAAGGAGGTTCATAATAATTTAAGCGCTTGGTGCTTACCTGTTAAAATATAAATCAGATGCTTGATCACTGTTTTCATGACATTCAATAAAACAAACCATCATATCATACTTATGACTATTTTCAAAATTATTCATTTCTTCTTAATATCTATTAATTTACCTGTTGGAATTATTGGTAACTCGTATGATGAGGATAAACACGGCAATATTTGATATATTTAAGAAACAAATAGTTATGATTTTTGTTTCCATGCCATATTTCCATGGCCAACTTACGTTTTTCTTTTAATATTGCGTTTATAAGGCTTAGTTTACGACAAAAGTGCATAGCGTGATACATCATTTTAAAAAGAAAAAAAAGGCAAATTTTTTGGAACCAAAAAATACAGGGTGTCCTATTTAAAAAATACTAAGTTTGGGCTATATCTCAAAAACGGTTTGTCTAAAAAAAAATCGACTACAGCACTGGGCTCTATGTAAAAATATCTATCCATAGCAGTTTTTACCTTTTCTTTATCTGACAGGGTGTCCGAAATATGATACCACCCCCAAAAGCGCAAAATTTCTATTTCACTCTGTATCTCGGGAACAAAACAATCTAGCACAATTCTGTTTGCGGCATTCAAAGTTTCTCGAAAAATTGACACAGAGTCGCGAAAACCGCAAAGTTCTATCTCTGCTGGTTACCGAGAAACCCTGTGATTACAAGCAATCTGGGACACAGTGTACTCCTTTTTAATATAATATTTTGAATAAAAAATGCCTGAACACCATAATTGAAGGCTAACATTTTTTTTTCATAAAATTAAAACAACCACCAACCGAGCCACCAACACATCTCTAGGTACAAAAGGACACCAACCAAATGCTTGCCATCATTGCCTTTTTAACTTTATTTTTAGTCAAATTGTCTAAAAAATTGAACCCTTATTGGAACACTCTATACAAGATGTCTAATTTAGTGTGTCCTTTATGGAGGACATTAGTAATCCTTTTATAGATTTTTAATTTTTTTCTTTGTTCCTGTAATACCGGGCATTTTGCAATAATTGCCCAAAATTATTTTATTAAGCATCTCAAAAAGTTTGTACTTTAGAAAAAAGTTTTATACAACACTTTCTAATTTTAATGTTCTCTACAAAATGGCGCCCTCAGATTTTCAATCCGACGTTTCATCTATCGGCTCCAAACAATTTACGGTTAATACATCAACATACACCAAGAACATTTTGATCGACGTTTCGTACTGTTATATTCATCTTCACGTTGTTAATTAATTTTAAAACTGAAACCATTTTAATATTAATAGGTATTTAATTGTAATTTTCGTTTGTAGTGAACCGTAAAAAATTGTAATTGTATTCCCCAGAATCAATCACGGGATTAAACAAATATTTTTATGAAGAAGCCCATTCTTTATTCAGTGAACGAGCCGTGATAGAAAAAGGAAACATGAAGATGAATATAGCATTACGAAACGTCGGTAAAAAATGTTCTTTGTGTATGTTGATGTATTAACTGTAAATTGTTCTTCAAAAAATGCAGATCCGTATTTTAAAAAAAATTGATGATGATGGCCCGTAGACGAAACGTCGGATTGAAAATCTGGGGGCGCCATTTTGTAGAGAACATTAAAGTAAGTGTTCTATAAATTTTTTTCTAAAGAACAAACATTTGAAAAAAATTAAAAATCTGTAAACGGTTATTAATAACGTCCTGCATAAAAGACACTTTTTCTCTAATTAAACCAACATCGTATCTCTTTAGGAGATAGCAATAGTGGTATACCCTAAAATAGACACCCCGTATTCCAATAAATGGGCATCTTCTTCATCTACTAGGTTTGATACCTTTATCTTTAAAGACAACCGAGAAATTTGGCTGAAATCCTGTAATAAGTAGCCTAAAACTGTACGATAAAAATCACCGTACAATTATTCGAAAATGCAACATCCCAATTCCCACCCTTAAAAACTATAAAAAAATATTTTTTTAACAACTTTTCCTCTATTTTCCCACTTTTGGAAACGTTCCCAGGAATGTTCCTCAAAATTACATTCCTGAGAAAGTCCATATCACTAATTACTAATGGCGGCATTTTAATCGTCCTAAATTAACCTAGCAATTGACACTAATAAATAGGTCCAAATCTGAGACACCCTGTACACCCAAAGTGAACTTTTCGCGATATCCATGAAATTTTATTATCATTTGCTGTATTTGGTTACAGTACTGTATTTTGAAAATTTAAACCCCTAGTTTAGTGGATATTTCCCTTGTAATATCACAAGAGCATAAATTATTTCTGGAAATTTTTTTGAGATCGCAAATATTTTGAAAATTATGACGAGTCGAAGACGGGGGATACTGGTTATCTAGGTTAAGAGGGGGGTGGCCTATCTGCCAGGCTTCGGCTCTTCCACTTATTACAGGGTTTTAGTCAAATTTCAGTCCATGGAAACAAGGGAAGCAGTGCTTGCCCAAAAAAAATTTCAAAACATCTTCTAAAATGTAATTTTTAAATAGGAAACCATTAATTTAGTTTATATTAAAAATGCTAAAATATTATCTTAATTATCAAGCCCATACTAAATGCAGCCTCCGACCCAGCCACAATAGAATATCGAATAGAACCCATGCGGGCCGCTAGCTTCTCTGCAGCCAAGTCCTGTACGCTTGATTTCCTGTGAATCGAGCCAGAGGTTATTGAACTTTCCACCGGCTGTTTGCAATTTTTGCATTTCAGTCGCGTGTTTTAAGTGGTAGCGGAAGCTATCGTCGGAGTAGGTTCTTTGTGTGAACGGCTATCTGTGTGTTGTGTGATACGTACGTCGCGTCGTGCATGGTGCGATATGGGAGAAAATAACACGGACGTGGATATGCAACTACTGTCAACTTCGGCTGTCGGTAATAACGTTGAAAATGTTGGAGAATTTAGTAAGAAGAGTGTGTGTCTTAATAATAAAGGGATTTTCAACATTAAACTTCGCTGATAAGCTTCAAATAATTTCCAAACGAAGGGCAAAACCACCTATGAATAATTTAACCATAAAAATGAAAAACTGTATTAGACATTTTTATCCGGCAAAACAATACGAACAATTTAAATGGCTAACAGGGTGTGAAAATATAAGTAAATTATTTTGTTGGCCATGTTTACTTTTTGAAAATGAAAAAGGTCTCTGGATTAAAACTGGTTTTTCCGATTTAAACAATTTCCATAAAGCTGTAAAAAGACACATTATGTCCAAAACACACTTACAGGCCGTCATAAAAGAAAAAATCTTCGACAAAACCAGAATTTGACACGCCATTAATAAATAGTTGGAAATTAGTCACCGCCAACACAACGAACTAGTCGATAAAAATAGTCAAATATTAAGAAGACTTATCGATGTTTTCGCGTTGACAGCACGAATTGGGATTTAGAGGTCATGACGAAACAAGGGTTTCTTCAAATAGAGGAAATTTTCAAGATTTACTTAGTTTAATAGCTAAATATAATGATTGCTTAAAAAATCATTTAGAGCAGTCTAGCGTTTTTCGCGGAACGTAGAATCGAATCCAGAAAGATTTAATTTCCTATGTTGCCACCATTATTCTAAAAAGAATTAAGCACGAGTTGGCGATGCGCAGTTCATTGCTATTGTTCTGGACGAAACAACTGATATCACTAATTGTAGCCAATTATCTATAGTAATAATCTACGTTAAAACAGGCGGAAGTATTCAAGAGCGATTTTTAGGTTTTAAGAATGTGTCCGAAAATCGTACAGCAGATGCATTATATACCGTAGTTTATAAGAAATTAATGGACAGAAAAAATTAGTTGCTCAAAGCTATGATGGAGCTTCAGTGATGGCAGGACAATTAGGGGGTCTGCAAGCTAAAGTTCTAGAAACTTTCCCAAGTGCTGTGTTTGTCCATTGTTTTGCTCATAAATTAAATTTAGTTTTATCCCAGTCCATCAATCACATTAAAGAGTGTAAAGTATTTTTCGTTACTTTAAGTGGCATGGCTGCTTTTTTTTCCAAGTCAACAAAACGTACACAAGCTTTGGACTTCACAAACGATTGCCCAAAGTAGCTCCTACTAGGTGGAACTATAATGGAAGACTTGTGTTAACAGTATCTGAAAATCGTGAATCACTGATTGAACTATTTGATAATATAATAGAAAATAATACAACGTGGGACTCAGAAGCAATAAATAGTGGGAGGGGGTTTTTACACTGTTTGAAACGAGATTTTAATTCTAATTATTTGTTGAACATATTTTCAGAAATATTTCCATTCTCGAACAATGCTTTTAATATATTACAAACTAAAACAAATAGTATTGCTTTTTGCCTAAAAAAGTGGATGATTTTAAGTCCATGTTAAGCCAAAAAAGAGATGACTTTGACCTATTTTGGGAGAAAACGATGACGTTAAATGCAGAGCCACAAGCCAAGCAGGTGGGAGATGTTCAAACATCATACAGACGCCTTTTTTATGAAATAATCGATCAAAGTCAGCAACAAATAGACTATAGATTTAACGGTTTAAATGATTTTAAATTCCTCGAGCCCTGCAATTTTGATGCATTTAAAGGAAAAACTTTTCCAGAAGATGCGTTTAAATCTCTTCTTCTTCATTATGGCCAGTTCTTCGACCGAGTGTTACTGCCATCTGAACTAAAAGTGATTGACGAAACTGATGACATTAGCACAAAAAATAACGCTAATGCAATTTTTAAAAGACAAGGAGCTGGAAGATGCCTACACCGAAGTGTCGAAGTTGTGTGAATAAGTATTGACTATACTTGCCACAAGTTCATCAGTAGAACGCAATTTTTCAACACTTAAACGTATAAAAAATTTCGTGAGAAATTGAACGAGGCGGGAGAGACTTTCGCATACATCGCTGTTGTCTATTGAAAATAAACTTCTGTCCAAAATATGTCGGAGAATCGACGTTTTTATGATGACGTCATTGACGAATTTGCAAAACATGATCGAAAAATCGAATTACATTACAAATAGGTAAGTTTCTAAAAATTGCTTCCCTTTCTTAAAATTTCACCGCACGCCCTTGGTATCAAACCTAGTATTTTTATAATCGGCAAGATGATGCCCGTTTATTGGAATACTATTATATAAGAGTGTTCCATTTAAAATAACAAAGTCGATGTTCATTTTTTTATTTTCCAATTGTCATTTGTTTATTTTTTAAGAAAAACTTTTCTATACGAAATTTTTTGATATCTTGTATAGGCTTGTATAGCCCACTTAAAATATAACCAGACACTCTGGACTACTTTTACTTAACTAAAAACTATTGATAAAGCAGGTATTATTCTAAAAAGACTACAACGAAATACTTACATAACCATAGCAGAATTTTTCATAATACGTCCACATGGTCCAAAATGTTGAACGGGTGATGGTGCATTTAATGACCTTGTTCTTCTGAAACAAAAAGAAACAGTGATAAGTGTTAAGCCACTTTGGTTCCTTTCTTGGACGGTTTATCAAGCGAATGTTACTTATTGTACATACCGGGTGACAATGAAACTACTACCCAGGGCATATGTAGATAGGGTTAAATATTGTGAACATTTGTAACATAAAAACAATTGAATATCGTTTTCGGTTTCCCCTGAAATGACCGCGACTTCGTTATTTTAAATGAAACACCCTGTATATTTTAAGTTTTTGAACTCTCTTAACAATTCTAAACAACTTTGTATAACATAACCTATGTCTAAAATGTATAGTTTTTCAAATAAAGCCACTTAAAAATGCGCCATAATTCCCACTTAATTGTATTTCATGGAAAAACGGAGTAGGCCAGGATAAAAACAAGCACGGTTATTTACTCTTTATTTAAGCCTTCATCCAACAAAATGTCAAAACAGAAAATGTTCCTAGTTTAAAAAAAAAATGTGTTTTTCCCAAATCCATTTTTCAAGTTTTGATCAGACCCTGTACCATAACGGATCAACTGACTGTTTTTCGCTTTGGATAAATATTAACATCATAAAAATAGGATACCTAGTTTTCAATTTTTGCAGTTGTTTATGAAAAAAATTTAATATAAACAAAGTTTTGCTAATTTTAATCATATTAGCGTTGACAGAGGTTGCAACAATTGAATTTTGACAAGAAACTTTTATCACTTGCGGGCTTGTTAGATTGTTGAACTTTTTGTAAATTCTCGTGCTTTATTTCGTGTCTCTATTGGTGTAGACTAAAAGTTCTTTGTAATCTCTTTGAAATGGCAAGTTTTACAAGGGCGGAACAAATAGATATGTTTCTCGTTTATGGCTTGCAAAATAAACGGCAGGCTCAAACACTCTACGCAGAGCGATACCCCGACAGAAACCAACCCTGCTATGCCCATTTTCCGTGGCTAGTACAACATTTGAAAACAGTTCCCCAAAATGGAAATGAAGGAAAGTTCATTATTAGTGAAGAAGATGAAATAAACGTTCTGGCATGTGTGAATGCTGATTCAAGTATTTCTACTCGCCAAATTGAAAGTGAAGTTCGAGTTCACAGAGAAAGTGCAAGGAACATTTTGAAGAAACATAAGTACAAGCCCTACAAATGCCAAATCCACCAACACTTGGGTGTTAATGACTTTGCTTGGCGAGTTAAATATTGCCGATGGAAAATTCTAACTAAATTATGGTTTGAATAGCTAAATATTGATGAGTTTCGCTTCACGAATCTGGGAATGTTCAACAAGAACAACGTAAGATTTTGGTCAAATGAAAATCAACATTTATTTAGAGAAGGATCTTTCCAAGAACGCTTTGGTATTGATGTGTGGCTAGGTGTTTTAGGAACGAGAATTGTGGACCCAATATTTTTTAATGAGCTCCTTACAGCACAAACTTATTTGAACTTTCTAGAAACAACAGTCACCGATTTTTTGGACAATTTACCTCTTGAAAAAAATTCCCAACATCTACTACAATATGGTGCACTGGTCCATAATGCTCGAATTTGTGTAAATTATTTAAATGACAGGTTTGGGGACCAATGAATAGGAACTAACCTACAAGGTGGCTAGCGCGTTCGCCTGATTTGACACCTCTAGATTTTTTCTTCTGGGGTCATATCAAAGAAAAAGTCTATTTAACTCAACCTGAAAGTTTGGACATTTTTTTAAAACTCGGAACATTTTCTTTGTTGACATTTTGTTGGATGAAGGCTTGAATAAAGAGTGAATAACCGTGATTGTTTTTATCCTGGCCTACTCCGTTTTTCTATAAAATACAATTAAGTGAGAATTATGGCACATTTTTAAGTGGTTTATATGGATGGGGGTCACACGAAGAATGAAATCTATGAATTTGACCCCCCGATAGAAATTCTGGACACATTTAGAAATATTAACCGAAATACACTTACCAGGGTTGTACGAAAAACAGTCACCAATTGTCAAAAATGTCTCGATGCAAATGGACGTCATTTTGCAGATTTGTAAACTAATGTTACCCACTTACAAAGTAGTTAAAGCTCATTTAGATTTTTTAAGTCGTTATTTACGTTCATGTTGTATTGAAAATTCAATGCGTTCAATACATTACTTACTTATTAATGTAATCTTGTGACAAATAAATCATGGCCTCCTTTAAAAACATTGAAACCTAATTTACGAAGTGTGATATTTTGATGACACTAAAATCTTTAATGTACTTGTGAGATATCACTAGACTGGAAATTTTAGGCTCTTTCCAAAAATCGAAAAATCCAATATGGCGGTCATAAGAAAAATGAAAGTTGAGGCGGGTTGCGGGTTAACAAAAAACAATGAAGACGTGTCGTATACGCCATCTTATTAGTCTTAAAAATGTGTCCGAACAATGTCACATTTTGACAGCTGTCAAATTTACCGTTCTGGATATACTGGCGAAAAACGAAATCCGCCATTTTCGGTTTTTCGCCGATATTTCCCAAACTTATTGATCGATCGTAAATCTCAAGCCAGATATCAAATGCAATAAGTTTCCTCTAAAACTTTCCCCATCTAACCTTTGCTGTTGGTATAATAGATCCCTATATAGAGAAGCGAATCTGGGACACACTGTATATGCATTCAATAATGCGTTCATCACTCTGTCAGGGAGAAAAAGTATTTATCTAAATCAATGTACAGGGTGTCCCATTTTCGACGATATTACTCTCTATCTCACTAATGAAGGTACAGAGCTGCGCTTTACAAAATTTTCAAAAACAAAATGGAGACCAAATAAAATTTTTAAAAAACGTAAAAAAATCTTGTTCAATTGACTTGATTTGCAGGAAAATTAAATGTGAAAATGGAATAAACTGGTACGAATTGAAAATGACGTTATGTGTCAATCTATCAAACTATTTATTTTAAATTATGCCCAAAAGTGTGGCATGGGTAGATATCTCCGATATCTGGAAAATGATACAGAAAAGCAGTTATAGATAATATTCCTTTAAATCAGAGATTTACATTCATTTGGCAACAATTTTTGAATGGGAACTATGATCTGTGGATTGGAAGAAATGGGCATATAAGATGGCCAGCAAACAGTCCAGACCTGACGCCGCTTGACATATTTCTATGGGGTTATCTAAAAAACAAAATGTACGACAATAGACCCGAAAATTTAACTCTATTGGAACATAGAATTGCAAGATTAAACGAAAATCACTCTGGTTTTATTTTTAACTGCAATAATAGCAAATATTGAGAGGTGCTTCGCTAACCAACAAAGGAATTTATGGTTTTTAATTTTATTTGTCACTTTTTCTTTCATTTTATTTATTTAGTATTTATTGTTCATAATAAAATATTTCTTTACTTTATTATCATATTAATCGTTTTTTACATTATCATCAAGACACCTTAGATACGATTTCACATAAATTAATTAGAATATTATATGTTGAATTTCAGTTAAGGGAGAACTGCACGCAAAAAGTGAAAAACCAGCGACAAGGTCTAGTCGAGTTGAAAGTAAGATGAAAAGTTACCTACGCATTAAAAAAAAACTTCCTGCACGTCCGACCTCAAAAAAATGTGTTATGTATAGGTAATTTAAATTACATTTCGGTTAAAAATGGGTTCAAAAGGGTTCACGCGCTGCAGAAATACAAAGACATGAGTACGATTTATTATTTCAAATTTTACAGTTACGTAGACAAAGGATCAATGTAAAGCGGTAAAGAGCCATTTTATGGAAAAAAAAATTATATGCGACGGCATTTGCGTCAAAAAGTGGTCGAAAATGGAGAAATCTACTTCTATTTTATAATTCTAGATTAGATTTTTTCATAAAAAAATCGCATTTAGCGCCCAACTATACATATTTCCCTATTGAAATCACATTGAAGCTAATACATATCTCTTATAGTTTTAACATAATATTGCAGCGGCGGAAGGCTTGCAAATGATCCATATTACTGCGTGCAGTTCCACCTTAAAGGGAATTTTGCAGTCAAATATCTCAATAACTATAGATCCAAGAATACACCTAACACAAATTTTTGGAAAGGGGATAAGGGGAATCTAAAAAATCAAAAATATACGGGGCAATTCATTTAAGAAATTCAAAATTTGGTATGGTACTAGTTACTGAGTCACCCTGTATATTCAAAATTAGTTTTTTAGGAAGCTCCCTGGGATTCATACAACTTTTATATTTATTATTTTTTTCTATCTACAAAAATAAACCCTGAAAATAGGTGATGACCCTGTAATTCGTTCATCCCCATACGACCCTCTGTTTTTGACCAGAATTTAAAGTCAACCGGAAAAGAAGTAGTTTTTAAGCTATGTACAGACAGAACGACAGACTGACGGAAAAGGGACGACATGTTTTTCGGGGTTCAAGAACTCGAAAACGTAAAGCGCTGCAAAAATTTCGGAGGGAGAATAAGTAAAAATTATACCTTGAGAACAGCCGATTTATCAGTAGCGACTATTCAGGTGAAGTAGGTGAAGTGCTACTTCACCAGGAAAAATAAACAAGCAAACATCTAACTATATTTATTATATATCTCTTAAAATTTTAGTTTTTACATTCATTTATTCACCTAATTGGCAAAAAATAAACTGTACATCTCGAATAAATATTTTACTTGACCGTTGGCGGCATGTCTTTTTAAAACATTCAATCGAACTTTATTATAACAACTATAACAGTGGCGCAAACCGTTTCGACTTTGCTGGAGGTGCCATGACAACGTGTACGTGATGACGTCGACCGCATGGAAGATTAATGTTAACCAGCGCCGTACAACGCTCTCGGTGAATTGCTAACGCAGTACACTACACCCACGTGTCCTTTGCAGTTTACTTGACTGTTTTGTGTTATATTTATTTATGGTGTTGTTATAACTTTATTTGGTGTTCGGTTTATTAATTTACATTATTGATGAATCCGAACACGGATGTGGTTTGCATTTTGTTAGAAACTCCATTTAATCGATGGAAGGAACAAGATCAGAGTTTTAATCGTCATCCTGGTTTTCGGCGTAGAAATGGTTATGTAGTAGTTTAATATTACAAAAATTATTTTGCTGGCCTTGTTTACTAGTTTCCAATAAACATTCAGTGTGGAATAAGGAATGATTTGCAGGTATGTTAAATATATGAAGGTCTTTACATAAACGTGAAGACTCGGCGGAGCATTTAAAATGCGAATTAATGCTAAAAACATTTGTAAAAAATCAAAGCATTATAGCTGACACTTTAAAAGAAAATGCTAAACTATATAAAATACATTTTAACGAAAACGTCCGATTAAATAGACTATTTATGTGCTTGGTAATTGACGCAGTTTTATACTTTGCAAAACAAGAGTTAGTCTTTCGCGGCCATGATGAGAGCAGCGAGTCAATAAATAGGAGGAATTTTAGAAAGCTTTTAGGTTTATTAATATCGAGAAGTTCCCAAGAACTAAAAGATCATCACGAAAAAATTAAAAATGTTTTTACTGGTGACTCAAAAACTATTCAAAACGAAATAATAGAATGCAACACACAGTTTTTTTCTGTGCAAGTGAATGACACCACTGATATTACGCAAACCTGCTAGTGCTCCATAATTTTAAGATACGTTAATTCAGAAGGTTCAGTAGTCGTAGAACGTCGTAGAATTTATATTTTCTATTGGAGAATTTATATTTTCTATTGGATCAAATTTTGGACCAATTTGACTATAAACATAAATTAATAGGGCAATGTTACGATGGCGCAAGTGTGATGTCTTTCCACCTAAATGGCCTTCAAAAAAAAATAGAAACCCTATGATGCAGCAAAGTTTAAAAATATTTCTAAATGTCGAATTTTTTTTGCAAGTCTTAGTGGTATTCCCTCAATTTTTCATCACTCAGCCAAACGAACATATGCTCTTACATCTGCATCTACGAGGCGTATACCAACAATTACAGAAACTCGTTGGTCTTCAAACTGGAAGTTAGTAAATGTGATTGTTCAAGACTGGAATAAATTAAAAGACGAATTTATTACAAACTGTGACAAATCTGATGAAAAATCAATCCGGCTTGCGAGAGGATTTTTAGCTGAGATGAACGATTTTGAATTCACGTTTCTGGCATTGGTGTTTAATGACATTTTTTCAATCACGGACATACTGTTTGACGTTCCTTCAAAAAAAATCGCTTGACATTTATTTTTGCATATCCAATATAAAACGCTGTCGTGAGGCGCTCTGTAAAAAAAGAAATGAACATTTTTTAATATCATGTTTGATAAAGCAAATTCTATTACAGAAATAAATCATTACAAACGTGAGCTTGCTAAGTTTTCACCTGAAGAAAGTAGGGCTAAGTATAGAACCGTTTTTTATGAAATATTGGACCATATTTTAATGGAAATGACACTAAGTTTTCAAGACTGTGAAAAACATACATTTTCATGTTTGGCAGGTTCTGCTAAATTTTCCGAATATAGTTTAAATTTTCCGATTGACCCGTTCGAAAATTTGTTACAGTTATATGGGGAAATATTTTGAAAAAGTCAACGACTTAAAAATGAGCTTGGTCTTATTTTTGCCAATGACAGTAATTGGAATATATCGCTGCAAGAGCAAGTGAAAAAAATAATGAAAATAAAGATATTTTAACCAAAGCATATAAAGTGTTTCCCTTATTTTGACAATACCGTCGACAAGTGCTTCAGTGGAAAGAAGTTTTTCTTGCCTCAAACGTGTAAAAACTTATTTAAGAAATACAATATCTCAAGAAAGACTTAATTCTCTAGGCAATATTTCAATCCAAAGGGAACTCATCTATTTTATGAAGATGTTATAAATAAATTTGCTGCTATGAAGGGTAGGAGAATTGATTTAGTATACAAAATTTAGGTAAGTCGTAAAAAATATTCTACCCCTTCCACATATAAAAAAAATTCTGGAAACAAAATTATTGCGATATTTTCTTGCTTCATTTGCACTTCACTTACTTTTTCACTCGCGAGCCGCCACTGCGATTTATAATATTTCAATTAAATTGGGAAGAAAAACACAGTAGGTGAAAATATTGATGCCATACAATTGTGGAAGTCACTGACTGTGAAAGTTTCAAATAAAATACACTTTATTCTTATATAACACAAAAAAAATAATATTGTAGAGGTAACACAAAATGATAAAATGCGTTTACTTGATATCACATCTAAATTGGGAACAAAAAAGTAAAATGTCTAGAGGACATTAAGTTGTGAATTTTTTTTTATTTTATTGGAGATATAAAATTTATATTTGAATAAAGTTGAAAAATTTTATCTTGAAACAACCAATTGTCTCGAAATTATTTATTTCTATTATCTTGGTAAACATAAATTTTTAAACATATTTTTATGGTTTAACAATATATAAAAGTTATATACCGTAGCAGTAGTAGGTTCACAAGAACATTTTTTTTTTAATTTTTATAAGGTTAAACGTATATAAAAGTGTTAGCTAGTATAGCATAAAAATGGTCACCTGTTTATCTCATCACCGCCCAACATACTCAAGGATCTAGAAAACCCATTTGACAGCCTCCTCTCTTTGTTTAAATCCATATCGAACAAGAAACATTCAATATCCACTATTCACACACCAGACTTTTATTGAACGTATAACAAAGCTGCCGCCAAGTCAAATTTTTGGAATTATTTTCGGTTTGTATATATAAAATAGAGAACGCGATCAGTTAGAAAACGTATCACGATCGTACACAATATTTTACGTAATATATGAGAATCTACAAGGGGAGTACAGAGCAAATATGGACCACAAGTGACGAGTGTGTAAAATAATTTTGGAGTTTAAAAAATTAAATACACTAAACTATAATAAAAAATGTGTTGTAGCAAACATGGTGCTTCTCGATTTATGTACAGGGTGTCCCATTTTCGTAGGTTTTACGGGGTTTCCAGCTTATGATTGCGGTATATAAACTAAAGAGGCCGCAAAAGATTTGCCCTAACCATTTTAGTTTCCGTGCTACAGGGTGATTTTGAAAATTTGTCATTTTCGGACACCCCCTGTAACTCAGCTATTAAAATATATTTAAAATGTTTCAACTGGTATTTATAGATTTTTTCACGTAGAATTCAGTGGCGTACTCAGATTTTTGCTGAGAGTCATAGTTTTTGACATATTGGCATGACCTACTATTTTTTAAATGGGACACCCTATATATTATTTTTTCATCTTATTCTTCGTGTCGAGAGCTTTTCAAAAACATACCATAAGTCATATTTATTTTCAAAAATAACATGAAAAAATGCATTTTTCTTTAAACGGATTTATGGCATAGCAGATCAATCGAAATAAGAGAAGGTGGCTGTGGAGCCATGGAAAAAGTTAACAAATATTTATTCACGAAATAACAAAGTAACAGCATCAGAAAAAATTAGGAAGTAGGTAAAAGGTAATAATTATAATTTCATTAAAACTACAAATATTGTTCAAATTGTAGACCATTATGTGTCCTACAAGTGTGACAAACTTTAAAAATTCTTTTTAATGCATTTTCTATTGTAAATGACTGTCTTTGTAACTCTGCAAAAGCGTTTTCGGTGGCCATTCTTAGTTGTTCTAAGTTTTCGTATCGCCTTACATAAACCTTGTTTTCTAAATAACCCCACAAAAAGAAATCTAAAACTGAGAGGTCAGGGGATCGTGGTGGCCATCGAACAGGTCCGTGTGTTCCTATCCATCTTCCAGGAAAATGGTCGTTAAGCCAGTTTTGACTTATTCTGGCATTGTGGGCTGGAGCTCCGTCTTGCTGGAAATAAATCCTATTTAGTTGAGCCAAGGGAACATCATCCAAAATTCCTACTGCGTCTTCTAGGATTCGCACGTAACCAATCGAATTCAGATTTCCTTCATATATTTGGTAAACTATTTTTCGGTTGAAAATAAAACAGGAGACATTGAATCCAAATCTGCCCTGACGCTCCCTAGGAAAAATAACATGGTTGTTTTCTTGACTCCAAAATCGCGTGTTGTGTCTATTTAAAATCCCTGAACTAGTAAAATGTGCCTCGTCTGACCAAATAATCTTTTTTTCAAAATCGATATCTTCTGCCTTCATATTTATAAACCAATTGCAGAACTCCAATCTGCGCTCTGCATCACCAGGATGCAGATGATGCACAAGTTTGTATTTATAGGGTTTGAATTTGTGCTTTTTCAAAATTTTCTGCACTTTAGTTTTCGGTACACCCGCCTCTTCGTCTATTTTCCTGCAAGATGTTTCAGGAGCTGTCTGAACGAGGGCTAAAACGTTGACCTCAGATTCTTCGTTGTCTTTATTGTAAGTTCGCGATCGAGGCTTGTTAAAAGATCCATATTGGCAAAGATTATTTTTAATTTTTTGAAAAATTCTTTTTTCTGGTTGTCTTCTCTCGGGATATCTAAGATAAAATAAAGCGAACCAATAAAGTCAAAATGCAGGAAGATAAAAAAGAACTAACCTGTTCAGATAAAGCTCTGCCGCCTGATCTGCATCTTCATTAGACACTATAAAACACGCGTTCATATCATATTTCTCAAAATATTCAAATTTTTGAGTTTGAGCCATATTAAAAACAATAATTATAATAGACGTCAAGAAAAATTTAAACGCAATAATGTCAAAAATGACAGCAGTAATGGCTGCCTGATCATATTTTTGTTGGCGTTGCCAACCACAGCCACCTTCTCTTATTTCGATTGATCTGCTATGCCATAAATCCGTTTAAAGAAAAATGCATTTTTTCATGTTATTTATAAAAATAAATATGACTTATGGTATGTTTTTGGAAAGCTCTCGACACGAAGAATAAGATGAAAAAATAATATATAGGGTCTCCCATTTAAAAAATAGTAGGTTATGCCAATATGTCAAAAACTATGACTCTCAGCAAAAATCTTTTTTTATGCCACTGAATTCTACGTGAAAAAATCTATAAATACCAGTTGAAACATTTTAAATATATTTTACGATAGCTGAGTTACAGGGGGTGTCCGAAAATGACAAATTTTCAAAATCACCCTGTAGCACGGAAACTAAAATGGTTAGGGCAAATGTTTTTCTTTAGTTTCATCGAAAAGTAGCACGGTGTCGCGAAAACCGCATCTCTCTATCTCTACTCATAAGCTGGAAACCCCGTAAAACCTACGAAAATGGGACACCCTGTATATAGTTGAGATTTATATACAAAAAAAACTATTTTGCCCTTTTTTTAAATATTATAATTTTATTTATTAAAATTTAGCATTTCACAACCTTAAAAAAAAGTTATTTTTAGAGATCTGCTTTGCCCTTGATTTCACCCTTAGAGTATAAAAGAAAAGAGTACGCTATTATGATTCTTTTAGGAGCCAAGATTACTTCACATTAAACGCTTTGGACCCGAGGTTGCCAAATCTGCGTTTTATTAGTGCAACCTACTAAGAAAACTATAATCATAACATCTAATTAACATGGATAAATAAATTGAATCATAATTATGTATTTCGTTTATAGTATGTGAGCTTCAAGAAAAAAACGAGAATCGAATTTCAACAATTAAGGTTTTGTTAGTAAAGATCCATAACAAAGAAATCTTAAAGCGAAAAATGGCAACGCCGCCCAAGAAGTAGTATGGACATGTAAACACAAAAAAATTATAAAGCATATGCCTAAGGTGGAAAACAGTTTGTGGGTGTCAAATTTCTGGACATCTAGTACCGACGTATCGTTTGTAGTGCATTTTAAGTGATTTTTATATTGTTCTAGTTAATAGAAACTTTATTTTTTTTTTGACTAATATCATTTATAAATGCCAGGTGTGTGAAAAACTTGCTTACAACTTTTCTAATCCTACTTTTTTATCAGTACAAACAAACAACGAGCCAGTGGCGTTTGGCTGAAACAACACCGGTTGATTTGGAAACCTAATATATTTTACAAGCGTGCGGAAAACTTCACTTTTTCGCGCTCATTTTAGTTTGAAAAAATCTATATCTACACTACGCATCAAAATTAACGCACCACTATAAATTGCACAGCATTTCAATGTTTTTTTTTTAAATGTAGATTTGTTTATCGGTAAAAACGCCATGATGTGAGTTTTTATTAAAATATTAGTTTTGAGCATATACAGCTGAGCATGACATGAAACAAAAACCAAATTGTTAAGAAAACATGGAACTATAATTTGCATCAAGCGTATACCCGCTGTTACGGCTGAAACGATCCACAGGGTATTTCAAATATTTTACTCTCATTGTTGGCCCCTGTATATGCTCAAAATTAAAACTTTAATAAAACTCACATCGCGGCGTTTTTAGCGATAAACAAATCTACATTTAAAAAAAATTCATGAAAATCCGTTCAGCGATTCGCAAGAAAATCCACATTGAAATGCTGCGCAATTTATAGTGGTGCGTTAATTTTGATGCGTGGTGTATCTATCTTTCCGCACTAGTGCAGAAAAATAAATAACCCCATTTTTTTGAAATATACTTACTGATTTTAAGTATTATACGCTGATAGTTGACGATTTAAGAACATAAATTTGCTAATCCTGCTATAATTTTCAACAAAATAGTAAAAAATATGTAAAACGTGTATTTTGAAAAATTGTTTAATGGCTCACGTAGTTTGCTTTATAAAATCAATGTTAAGCAATAATAAACACCTGCTTTTTTATTTAGCAGTTTGAATCACCATAGAAACAAAGTAAAAATACGCGTGTCATTTCTTGTCAATCAAAACCAATTTTGCTGTCGCTAATTTTTGTCTCAGTTAAACCTGAGTTAAAGTGTTTTTAATGGATTCTTCAGAAAAAGATTTGCCAGAGCCAGTGTCGGAAGCAGCTAGAACTGCAAACTTCAAAATCCCGTCATAGATATGAGAAATAATATATTCTGTTTAAAAACTGGTGTCAAAACATGTAAGCCAAACACGCTTTGGTCCAGATACTCAATGTTAAAAAGTATGATCAAACTCAATGAAAACATGGATTTAAGCAAATTTTTCAAAGTCACGGCGTATTTAACAAAACAAAATTTTGGATTTAGACCAAAGAAGGAGAACATTTTTTCAAAAGAGGAAATTTCTAAATTTATAAATGAAGCGCCTGACGAAATTTATCTCCTTATTAAAGAAGCTACTATATTTGGTTTGGCCGGCGTATGTCGCCGAGAAGAACTAACAAAAATGTCATTGGATCATATTGAAGACAAAGGAAATATTTTATTAATAAATATTCCAGACACAAAAAATTACCGTTATAGAAGCTTTGTACTATGTCATGAAGCTGAAAGCGGAGAATATTTAAAATTGGTCAGAAAATATGCGATTTTAAGAAAGCAAGAAACCCCCCAACACCTGTGAACTATATACAGAAAATATCCAACGCCTCGGAGGTTGGAAATCTTCAACCGTGGCAGAAGGTTATTTAGAAAGCTCACTTTAATGCCATTCCTTCGACTAGTTACCAACTTTCACCAGTGCAGTCTACCAAATCGACCCCTTTCAACCAAAAAGTTACTCCCTTGGTGGCGCACATACGGCAAAATGCATAATTTAGCGACTATTTGTGTTTATAAGTATATTTGATAATATTATTTCAAAAAAATAATAATATCCCTGGCAACATAATACAGCAATAAACCTCCAGACTAAAGCAATTTGAATAAGCTCTCATATTATCAGTCGCGTTCAATTCTTCGCGTGATAAACGTGTCCATTCTAACTCTGACTACTGGTCCAGACGATGTTCCAGCTTTCATTGTCCCAAATTGTGCAGGTATTTTTTCTTATCCTCTCTCAATAATTTTTAATAAGTGTCTAACAAATTGTTCAATGCCAGATATTTTGAGGTGTTCAAAGGTCTGTCCGGTCTATAAAAAAGATGACAAACTGGACATTACCAATTTTAGACCCATCTCTATCATCGCTAATATTTCCAAAGTCTTTGAAATACTCCTTCAAGATAATATCTGGTGCAAACTTAAAAATCTAATTTCACCTGCGCAGCACGGCTTTGTCAAGGGACGCTCGACAACTACTAACTTGGTTTGTATTACTCAGTTTCTGGCTGAGGGAATAGACATCAATGTGGACAAACGGATGTCATATACACTGATTTTTCCAAAGCATTTGATCGACTTGACCACACGATTCTGCTGCAAAAACTACAACATTTTGGATTCTCCGACAATTTGATATTATTTTTTACCTCATATTACTGGGGCCAAGTCGAGCGAATATTAGGCAAGCAACATTAGGAGTTCCCCAAGGATCTATACTTGGTCCGCTCTTGTTCACCCTATTTATCAACGATATTGTTGACAATCTTTCGGCCCACTGTCTGCTTTATGCAGACGATCTAAAAATGTTCTCGAATATATCCTTTGTAAATGATTGCCCTGAGTTACAGCGAAACCTTGACATTTTGCGTGATTGGTGTATTGTGAATCGTCTGGATTTAAACGTGTCTAAATGCAATGTTATGACATTTACGGATGTTTTTAAAGACTTGGGTGTTGTTTTTGATGAAACACTTTCCTTTGTATCCCACATGACTGACTTAGTATCAAACAGCCCTAAGCTTCTTGTATTTATTCTACGAACGACTCGCGACTTTCAAACTATTTTACCTGTAAAAACGTTGTATTTCTCTTTAGTAAGGTCTAAACTGGAATATGCGTTAATAATTTGGTGTCCTTTTTATAAAGTCCATATAGACTGTATCGAGTTAGTACCGAGGAGATTTGCCAAAGCATTGTGGTTTACAGCTGATAGAGCTTACCCAATTAGAGGTTTTCCCCACTATCAGTTGCTGCATCGGTTTTCGCTTATCAGCCTTGACGAGAGACGTGTATGTTCTTTCCAGCTATTTCTCCATAAACTTATTAACAATAGAATTATTTCCGAAGAACTATTGTCAAAATTAAATTTTCGCGTTCCTATTTACCCCCTTGTAGGACAAACATTTACAAGTTTTCACCAATTAACAGAATGTGTAGTAACTATAATAATCACAAAAATTCGTATGATATTTTTAATTGTAACCTGGGCACGATCAAAAGAAAGACTCCAAGATCCCACATTTTTAAAATTAAATTCTTCCAAATGAACTAACCATTTGGTAAGCTATACATTGGAAAAACCTATTAACCAAAATTGTGCCAAAAATTTAAAAGACGTGGTTAAGAAATTTCTAAGTAAATGTATTGCTAAATGCCTAGCTAGTCATAGAAATATCGAGTATTTTTTGCAAAAAAACGACAACTGGCTTAAAACTGAAGTAAATTTTCCGAAAATAACCATCAATAACACCAAAGAAATTAAAAGGGGAGGCAGACCTCAGAAATTATTTTCTGATTTTTCCAATTGATAACAGAAAATAGCAAACAACAATTATGTTTTGCCACAGAAAAGTATCTAGTTAGAAGTAGAAAAAAAGTGCAGCAGAGGTTGTAAAATTAACTGTTAGCGCTCTCCAACAACTCAAAAACATGAAGATCGCCCATAAATTTCCATCAGCAACATCGAAATTTTACTCTTATACTGCAGAGGCAGCGTTAGGTTTAATCATTGATTCTGATTTGGAAAATGAACAATATATTAACATTGTAACAGAATAGACTATAGCAACGGTATAGAGTATATATTTTTATATATTCTAAATATAATTCAAGCAATATTTTACTAAAACTGTTGGTTCTCATGTTCACGCTTAAACAGTCTTGATTATTTCACAAGAATTATAAGTAAATTTGTGACATATTAGTTTCGAGAATTTTAAACCCTAAATAAAGTATATATATCAAATGCTATATTGTAGAGTATAGACAGATTTATGGATAAGCTTTTTTAAAAGGTTTACAATTTATGCTTTCCTTTTCGAGGGTTTATGATCCCATATGTTCCCTGTTTCATGGTAATCTTTCTTTGGTCTGTTTAATTGAACTTGTTGCAAATATTAATGGAAACATTTGATTTGGTTCGATGTAATGATAATGAATGGTCAATTTACTATGTTGAAAATACAATAGAGCACTTTGTAATAGGAACATTACCGAAAAGCCATGTTTTTGGGGCATAATTTTCCCTTCAGAAAAGATAAACTGAAAGGGTTTTTCGTGCCTTTTTTCGCCATAACTTTTTGGAACCATAATGTGGATAAGTTAGTATAGGCTTATATATTAAATTATATACATAATCTTGGGACTAAGAATTGAAGGGAATATCATTTTAATCTATTTATTCACTTTTTATTATCATGGGTGACACCTCGTGTTTCTAAGACGAAGTTCCGAACTTAAAGTTTAGAGTAGGGACTTAAGCTTCACCATTCACGCACAGCTTTATTCGTTTTGTCCTGACTAATAAAATCAAAGGGGAGGTTCTAGTAATAGCTGAGCTAACTTTGTATTTTACGGGAAGTCTAAAAGTCAGTCTGTGTCAGAGTTTTGATTCTTATAGTTGGTTTTAAATTTTTCTTTTGGGGTGGTGGTTTTCAAGAGTTCAATTTACGTTTTATTTAAAGATTTTTGTTTTCTTTTCTTTTGTACTAAAGTTGGGATTTATTTAAAGATAATTCCCTCATTCTCTAGATTTAAATACTTTTTCTTGTTATTAGGTTTAAGTATTATTTTTGTACAGCATATCACTTACTTTACTTTTGTTAATAGATTTTTAAGTTGTTTTTAAAAACCAAATCTTTTATTTAAATAAACCACCTGATAGTTAAATAAATATATATTCAAGAAGGAGATGCCATCGTTGTTGCAGTTTGCTGTTGTTCGAGTTTATATAGCCGCAGAATTGGTGAGATAAAATATCTAATTCAATTTGTACTAACAATTATAATTGAACCTATGGTAAATTATAATTCACGAAGAAGCCTATAGAATACCTTTGATTTTACTTATCATATATTAGTTAATTTCAGTATTGTGACAGGGTTGCCCGCTAAGCTTGAAATAAATAAATAAAATAAATAAATAATTTTAAATATAATAAATAACCGCTCGATAACCTTGCTACAACATTCAAAGAGGTGCTAAAAAAAGTGCCAATATTTATCTACTATATGATGTTATATCTGTGGTGAAAAAACAATGTTAACATTTTGATTACTGAAACTGAAGCTAGAATGCCTCTAAAAGATTTATTATAACTTACTGTAAAACGTTAAAGGCAAATTCACTAAGAAGTATTAAAGAGAGTTCCAGCTGATGTTTTCATAATCAATGTTATTTATAAAGGGGAGTGAGATGGTACAGAGGGTCATAGTATTTACAAACAAAATATTTCAAATAGTTCGCTTTATACATATAATACTGTACAGGGTGTTCCAGCGAGGACTGAACAGGGACCTATTTTCGACCTTCCTTGTATTTTGGAAAAATTCAAAATAGCCAATCGATGTATTTTTTCTTGTAGAATCCAAAAATGTCATCGAAAAAATATTTGAACCAGAAACAAAAGAGTTACGCTATGCATCAGTTGTTTTTTAAACGGAATGTATCGTTTTTTATACGATTTTTGGAAAGAGTGATTTTTTTTATGTCCGTTCTGATTAAAAGATTTGATTTTGCGATAGCTGTTTATATTACATTTTAATGTTTTACAAATTAAAATTTTAGCTTCACCTGTTTAAAATATACGATAGGTTGGTATAGGTGATCAAGGTAAAATGACGTTTGAATGCTTTGTCAATAAAAATTGACATTATTTTAATTATTGTCGAAGTCTTCACCTAAAAAATATATATTTGACTCTGATCGAAATGAAATACTCTTTGGACGGGAGACTACAGATTGTTATGCTATTTTACAAGTGCCAAGAAAATGCAAGAGAAGCAAGAAGAAGATTTATTGCAAATTTTCATAGAAATATATCCATCAATACAATTCTAAGGATAAAAAACCTATTTGAGGAAAATAAAACTTTACATGATAGAAAAAGAAATTCAATAAAAAATAATTATTAAATAATAAAATAAAACTACTAATAACATAAGTTTTCAATGTGACCGCCGTTTTTCTCGAAACAACATCGATAACCCCTTTGTAGCCTTTCTAAACTTGCTGTTACAATATGATTTTCCTGGTTAAGGCGGTTTATTTCATCGACAATTTTTCCCATGATCTCTTGAATATTTTCGTTTCGTTGTCTGTATACGACGTTCTTCAAATGGCCCCAAAGAAATGTATCCAAAACTGAAAGGTCGGGGCTATTGGGCGGCCAAGCATATGTTCCATTTCGCCCTATCCATTCGTTATGGCGCCGATTTAAAAATTGAACCACATCATGCACGGCATGAGGAGGCGCCCCATCATGTTGCAAATTAAATTCTGATATTCTGCCAATGGTAAGTCTTCCAAAAAATTTTCAATTTGGTTTTCTAAAAACTCATATCTGTGCCCATTTAAAGTCCCGTTAAAAAATATTGGTCCCAAAATTTTATTGTTTTTTATCCCACACCAAACATGAATAGAATTCCTCCCTTGAAATTTAATAGTCTGGAACTTTTTTGGATTTCCAACGGCCCAGTGGTGACTATTATGTCTGTTGAATACTCCCGATGTTGTGAAAGTAGCTTCGTCGGTCCACACAATATTTTTGAATAAATCAGGGTCTTCGTTTTCTTGCCGAATTACCATTTGAGAAACAAATTGGAAGCGAAGTTCTTTTTGTGCCGGTGTTAGGTGCTCAAGTGGAAGGATACGAAAAGGCCTAAATTTATGAATTTTCAGAGTCCTGTGAACAGTCCCTCGGGTAACTCTTCTGCGCCTTACACCGCCACCGTACTGAACTTCCCGAACTGCATCCGAAATAGACTTGCTTGGATTAACTTGAAAATAATTTATAATGGCCTGGTCTCGATTTCTTCTTCTTTGTATATTTCTTTTTCTATCATTTAAAGTTTTATTTTCCTCAAATAGGTTTTTTATCCTTTTGTTTGATGGATATATTTCTATGAAAATTTGCAATAAATCTTCTTCTTGCTTCTCTTGCATTTTCTTGGCACTTGTAAAATAGCATAACAATCTGTAGTCTCTCGTCCAAAGAGTATTTCATTTCGATCAGAGTCAAATATATATTTTTTAGGTGAAGACTTCGACAATAATTAAAATAATGTCAATTTTTATTGACAGAGCAATCAAATGTCATTTTACCTTGATCACCTATACCAACCTATCGTATATTTTAAACAGGAGAAACTAAAATAATAGTTTGTAAAACATTAAAAAGTAATATAAACAGCTATCGCAAAATCAAATCTATTAATCAGAACGGACATAAAAAAAATCACTCTTTCCAAAAATCGTATAAAAAACGATACATTCCATTTAAAAAACACCTGATGCATAGCGTAACTCTTTTGTTTCTGGTTCAAATATTTTTTCGATGATATTTTTGGATTCTACAAGAAAAAATACATCGATTGGCTATTTTGAATTTTTCCAAAATACAAGGAAGGTCGAAAATAGGTCCCTGTTCAGTCCTCGCTGGAACACCCTGTACCATTAGAAATGATTACAGAACTCAATAATGTAAAACAAATTTATTGGAAGAATTTAAAGCCATCACCAACAAAGTAAGGCAGTTTTTTAACCAGGTCGAAGTCATATTAATATTAAGATCGTCTTTAGAAAACTAAGAATAAAAACCAGTATCAGATAACTCCGCGTATTACCTTTAGCTGCTTAGGTCAGTTTATTTAGGTAATTTTATTTAATCCATATACATATTTTTTGCATTATTTTACCATAAAGTTGTACCAATTGGGAGTTTTTACTAAAGAAGTATTTTTGTCCACCTAAAGTTGACAGCAATAAGTACTCGTGAAAGAGAAGTGAAAAATCCAAACCCAACCTACAAGTCCCCGAGTTCCTTGGAAAAAAATCTAGCCTCTCCAATTAATTTACAAAATGCTACAAACTGCACGTTCACTATTCATATTGTTGATAATAATGTTTTTTTTTAGTTAGCGAACAGTATTTGATGTTTTACATACCTGTATTAAATCAATAAAACAAAATAGATGCTGCTGTTTTGTATTATTTGCAAAATACTTTAAACACACGCAAATATCATATTAATTTCAGGCACATATATTAAGTTTTAATAATACAATTTCTTAATTCATGTTTGCTTTAACTAAAAAGTGGGTTAAAGAGATTATATCGAGTTTGTACTTGATTGTAACAAAAAAAAATATCGCCGACAAAATGCACACAGAAACCACTTTGAAACTGCGTGAAACAATGGCAATATTGACGCCAAAAAAAATATGAATTCATAGTAAGCCTTATTATTTTTCTGGTAAGTGGCAAGTTTTGTATTCGTAAAAAAATCCTCTTCGAAATTTTGGCATTTTAGGGTCCCTAAAATAAGATATCGAAGAACATGTTTTCCCATTTCCGTTGGTCTGTCTGTACGTGGCATGGCTAAAAAACTACTTTTTCGGCTGACTTTACATTTTGCTGAAAAATCAATGGTCATATTATGGGGACACCTAATAAAATGTAAATAAAATTAATAAAGAAACTATGGAACGCCGTTTTACTTTTTAGTCTGCTATATGACCGGTATTAATTTAAATTGAATGGGACTTCATTATGGCAATTTATTTTATAATATTATAATAAAAATGTAATTTTAACTGAATCCTTGGAACATCTAGAGCTAAAGCCTTCATATAGATTTTTAACAATCAATTAATTTGATTTAGCTATTAAAATGTATGTCAGGATATTTGGATGGGTCTTTACAAAATTAATTGAATTTTCATTATATTATTATAATTAAAATGCATTTTTTTTATTATAATATAATTTTATTACTTACAAATTTGTTGATATCAATATTTATCCAATATTTAACGAGTACCTTTGTAGTATTTTGTGGGAAACAATATAGCCGATTATCAATTTTTATGAATAGTATTTTCATTTACAGCAATTTCTATGATTATCTATTTTCATTGAAACCAATTTCCATTGATATCAATTTCGATTGAATACAAGCACCTCGAATGCATTCTTATTATCGGAAGTTTCGCCATCTATAGCCTCCCAAAAGAAATATAACGTGTTTGCGTGAGTGTGTTCGATAACTCAAATTAATTTGCGAATGTGTCGTCATACGAAAGAGAAGTCTTCGCGCTCAAAAAGGTTTGTAAAATTCTGGAGCTTCTCTGGTATGGTATTCTGTGTTCTGAAGTATGAGCCGACTTCTTTGGTTTGAATTTTGCGCTAACATTGGATTGCATTCTAATAATCTTGCTTGCTGATTGTTTAATATCATTTGTGCAATAAACGACGATGACACGGACCGAATTTAAACTCGTCTTTCTCGCGCAAGTACGTCACATCTATGTACAGCGTTCAGTCAGGGAGTCAAATAGGCCGTAATGCATTGTCATTTGAAAACGTTTGTAGAATTTACGCTTCAATAAAATGTTTTTAAAATTATTAAACTAATTATTTTAAATCTAAAGATTTTATTTTCAATACAGTTTATTACGACCTACCTGTGCAGTTGCAGGCAGTAGAAATCGAGATTGAAATTATAATCGATAAACAAAAGTGACAGATTTCCAAAATAATACATTTTCAAAAATGTGGATTGGTGCTTACCGTCAAGCTATTAAGATAAATTTTAAAAATGGTAATTTAGGATATATTTACTATAATAATAGAACAATATGGTTTTAGCTACTTGTATAGGGCACTTTTGAAACTGGTTTGTATTTTTCAATTGCAAGTAAAAACTAAAAATGTCAATAGACGGCACTAGTGCAGCAACTCAAGTAACAAATGTTATAAAATATGAATGGAAGTTTCCCCTGCAATTATTTTACTTGCAGCATTCTTAACTTTTATTTTAAATTAATTAATTATTTTAATCAAAATAAATATCACGAATCCTCACGATGAGCACTTTAGATAATCTGATTTGTAAACTTCAATTTTATTTTCTTGCTGAATGCTGAAGAGACCGGCGTGGGCATACCGTTGTAAGTGTATCGTGGTGTTAATCATAATTTTATAAACAATGAGTATTAAAAGGCGACTCGCATGTTGCGTTATAGAGGCTGCTTTTCTAGAAGCAACAAGGCCGAATTAACTACTTACGATAGTTGGGGCTCATCTGGACGAGGCAAAGTTTTGCGATGACAAAAAACGGTCAATGGGTTTTATGTATTTGGGGGCCCTTCGGCAGCAACTCAAAATTTACATGATGACAAAAAAAAAAAAAGATCCTCAGTTTTGTATTTCGCTCGCTGATGTCTCTCGGAGCCCCCACCTCATATTTGAGCCTTACGCGTTGTGGCCTTTTCAATCATTAAATCCCCGCAAAAACAAGACGCGCAAGCTCTGTGCTGGGGCCACTGCCGACGCGACGGCCGGCGTCAGTGGCGGAGTCAGTGGCGGGCCGTTAGTATATGAAGTGGGAGAGCGAAGGCAAAAAATAGTATTCTCATGACGTGCGACGTCGATAGTTCGGCAAACTACTTTCAACACTTCGAGATTTTAGTTTTAAATAAATTTGTACAAGCTATATTGTCACAGATTACAAAACAATCTGTGAAGTAACACTTATTTTCTCGGTTAGTGATAGTGTCTGATTCTGATGTTAATGAAAGGTTTATAATTTGAATCGGCCATTGAATTCGGATTTATTTTTTAATTTATAAAATATATATATATATATATATATATATATATATATATATATATATATATATATATATATATGTATACAACCATTATTGTTAAGCCCCCGTTTATACAATGATATAACAATTTCAATCAAACAACACAACCTTTATTTTATTGGTAGGTGTAAAATAAAGCAATGAATGTTCTTCCAGCAAAAGCTGAATCTGATTTTTTATCCAGAAAGCTATTTTTATGTTTTGAAATCTGAAATGCGTGTTTAAACGTTCTATCTGTAGCACCTCCACTTTGAGTTTTTATCTATTTTGTTTTATGATATATCTTACTGTAACAGTGTTGCCGTATCTTCTTTTAGTTCCGAATTCCTGCTATTAACTTTTGTTTTTTAAATGGGACGCCCTATATTTGTTTGTTATTTTGATTTACTATGATATTGTAACTTCAACCATGACGTGTCAAACCAGAACCTTCGTATATCAGGGTGACTAGAAATTACTTAGGCTTAAATGCATATTATGCCTTTATTTGCCGATTTTTTAAATACTGCATATTGTTGTGGGGGGTATCATTAGATATTACTCGCAAAGGCTAACCCGAAGAGCGACATTAAAAAAAAAAGATTTTTTAGAAAAAACCGTTTAATATTTAAATGGGCGTAAAAGATGTTTAGTGAATAGACAGATAATTTTATTTTTCTCAGGGTTCTTAGAGGTAAGTTAATAGTTTTTGCCAAATCACAGCACTCTAGATTGAGAAATAAAAATTAGTTAAAAAATAGCATTCAATGTGAGAATTACATATGGTTGTACTTGGAATATCTCAACCATTGAGGTAGTATACCGGAATGGTCCCAACGAATGAAAACACGCAAACATATACAGGGTGTTACAAATTCGATACAATGTCGGTTAAAATAGAGCAAAGTTGCGCAATTTAACATCGAATAATAAGTAAAATACCGAAAAATCAGCTATACATATTTTATTTTTTTCAGGCTGCATTTGAAGAGATATCACAAAATAAATTTTATATCTTTATAGCTACTTTCCATTATCAACAAGATGGTGCACATAGATTTGAAATCCGACGTTTCTTTTTCGCGGTCAGATCAACTAATTTTTTTTTTAGATAGACCTGCGTTTTTTAAAAGCCCTTGATTTCATAATATGTGCGTGAGTACAGAATGTAAAAACTAAAAATAGAAAAAAAAAATCAGCTTTGTAGGTTAAACTTGTGTAACCTACAAAGCTGTGTGTAAAGAGACCTTGTGAACAAAATTACCAAGATAATAGGGCATGAATGCAATGTTTTTGTTTTGGGGTATTCTTCAATATAACATGTTCTGCATTCCAACATACGACAGTTTCGATTTGAGTACGTGCGGAGACAAATGCACCCTGCACCCCCTTTCCCCCCGAGCTAATAACCCAAGCAAAAATTACATTATATAAAGCATTTCGGGACTTTTACCTCACAAACATTGAGAACTTTGTTTTTTTTTAGTCTTCATGCTTATGTTGTTCCAACAAGAACCTAGAACTTTTTTTTAGTTATCAAATGTTTGCCTCCCCCTCTAAGACGGCATTCTAAATACACCACTGATGTGTTCATTTTTGTAAATCCGTATCTTGATCAACACGCAGCTTTGAAAGTGAAGTGCACATACCTATAAATTATAATAATTACTCACATATTAAAAAAGGGAGACAAACAAGAAAATAGTGTCCTAATTATCAAATAAATATTGTAAATAAAGATATAGTGATATACCTATACAACCTTACTACAGTTTGCTTTAAATAGGGTGACCACGTATACTCTTTTTAAGGGAATGTTCTCTTTTTCGGGTCCATCTACTCTGGTACTTTTACTATTTCCATAAATACGACAAATATCCTCTATTATGAGAAATCTGGGACAAATGATCTCTATTTGCGAATTCTGGTGCCATTTTCTAATTATTTTTGTTATTTTTAGTCCATATTATTATGTGTATTATAATTATTATTGAAAGTCATTGAATTCTGCGAAAGTGATAAGGCTTTACTTAATTATTATACGCTGGTACCTATTTTTACATTTCGTCGAAATATTCTTTTCATTTTAAAAAAATCTGGACAGCCTACTTTAAATCACGTTTAAGAAGCCAAAAAAAAACTGTAGTAGAGCATGTCGCCGGCACACAGCTTCCAGGAGAAATTGCAATTTGCCATTACAAATTACATTGTGTGGTAATCTGTGAATTATAGCTGGGCAATTCAAAACCTTGTTTTCTTATTCTGGTATAAATATATAGAATAGCTTGTTTTGGAATAGGATGTTGGGAGCTAGATACGTTCGTTTTAACTTTTTTTCATTATGATCTGTATTTTGTACGTGGTCACATTTTAAATATAGGGGTGTATATCGTATTCCGCAATGATTTAATAACTAAGTATTCCCAATCGAACAATAATTAAACACGTTTTAACTGTCATTGATTACCTACGAATATGTTTTTCATTATTCTCATCCGACTCGTCATAACGTCATGCACAACACAGTCTTAATTTTATATGCACTTTTAATCTTCGAACGCATGCCTAGCCAGAAACTCGGGTATTTAAAAAATTACAGATTTCTGCTCTTGTTGTTCTTATTTTGCACTAGA
>JAUTXW010001649.1:0-35821 GCA_030620095.1 Kuschelorhynchus macadamiae | reverse complement strand
CTGTTCTCATGTCGCTCATTAAATATTTGTGATTTTATATTAGCGCACTGATTATTTCCGAAAAATATTTTGATTATTTCAATCCTTTCTGCCGTGCCATGGTTAATTTAAAAAGCGTTAAGAGGTAGTTTAACACCGAGGTTTGGACCTATCAATAGCGAACTTGTACTAAAGTCTTATTTAAAATTAGTAAGTGGTATTCCTTCTTTTATATAGAGGTATTCCTTTTTTTATAGCAACTTTGCCACCACAACGCTCAAATCGCTATTTTGAACAGTAAAATGATTAACAAACTAGTTTGCTTATAAATAATTTACCGTCATTACGTATTAACAAAAATGCGTTGAAGATGTCTTACAGATAATCAGACCAATCCAGTTTTATTTATTTTTAGGCTTTACATTTGGCGTCCTCAAATAGTCGTAAGATATAAAAATGCATAAACTAAGAAAATAAAACTCTTCGGTGTATTTTTACGACACTTGCTGCCAAAGGTCATGCTTTAATTGATCTCCACTAATTGATGTATTAAACTCTACTTTAGTTTTAAATCAATAAATCTCTTAAACTACTGAACTAAAGCACATGCATTTTATTATCATTTTGAAGGGAATCGAAATACCTTTAATATGAGGTGTCACTCGATCCCATTTAAAATTTTAGGGGTGGGGCCACCCTCTCCTAGTTACCTGCGGGTATGAACGTGATTTTATATTTAGTGCCCCCTCGAAAATAAAATCGACGGGTCCGAGCGTTTTCCAAAAAAAAATTATGAGCTGCCCGTAAATGCCACTGTTTCGTTTTCAATGCGCCACCCTGTATATACAATATATAGATTTGGGTGTTTACTTTACCATTTAAGAAAAAGGTGCTTTCATTCCTAAAGCAGGTATGTCTTACAGTCAGGATTTTTAGTTTTTTTTTTCAGAAATTATTTCGTACAACTGAACTTGAAATTTATTTTTAAATTTTTTTTAACTGTTAAACTAGATACACTACATGTTTCTGCTACATGCTTAGTTGGTTGTTGTCGATTTCCATTGTACCTACGACGTGGATTGGTTGTTCTTCGAAAGTATTGTTGTTTAGAATATTTTAGCCATATTGTGCGATCTGGAAAACGCTCATTAAACATACGCCCTACAGCATGAACATTCCGATTGGCCTGACCGAAAATAATTACTGCTTCACATTTATCAGCTAATCTACGGGCCATTTTGTCATTTCATTAGGCCTCCATTTTGTTCCGCCATAATTAATGTATTTCCACAAAAATTTTACTATTTTATCTTTATACAGGGTTCTTAGCGACCTGGAAAATATTGTAAAAGTCAGGTAATTCAGAAATCCAACTGAAAATCACGGAAAAGTCAGGGAATTTACAAAAAAATAATAGAAAGTCGGGGGATTTTATAATAAACCTGGAAAAATAATAAAATTAATCAGCGTTGCTTGATTGTATTTACCCAAAATTATTTCGTAGCGTTTATATAACTATAATTATGTTTAACATATATATTATATTACTATAATTCATTTAACATCCCTTGTAATTTATTTAACATCTCCCGTATATTCAGACTTGCCTGTTGGCGCCATTCACGATAACAGTAACTTGGACGGCTACAAAATCGGCTTAAGTAGTGTGAGTTTCTAGTGGGAGCATATTATGTTTTAAAAAATTCACCTGCCAGGCGAGCTAGTTTTACGGCTTTTGCAAGTTATCACATATTCCTCTATAAATTTTGTAAAATTAGATGGGTAAAAAATGTTCGAGTCTATGAAAGAGCTTTGGACATTTTATCTCCTCTTAAAATTTGGATGGAAGATAAAGCAACTAAGCTTCTATCAAATGTTTCAGTTACTAAGACAAAAAAGATACGTTTTTAAGACCAAGACTCACATTTTTGTCTCACATTGCCGCTGATGATCTATTACAAATACTAAAAAAATTAATCAAAAAAATCTTAAAAACACAAGTTTTGGATAAAGGTCTCCAACAAATTTTAAAATTAAATTTTTATAATAAAGATATTCTTTTACCAACTAATAAGACTGATGTTGGTTTTGACACTAAAAAGGCATTAAAAGACCTAATGTTGGACTTTAGTTTTATTAGTTAAAGTTATATTAAAGAATTAAATATAATAAAACAAATAGCTGTTAATAACGGTTATCATAAAAATCTTATAGACAAAATAGTAGAAAAGAAACAACATAAAAAGGCATTACAGTTAATTTATCCTACTAACAGTTTCAAAGAAAATAATAATTTCCATACTTTCACTTATACAGGAAAAATAACATTAACTATTACTAAGTTTTTAAAAACAAAGATGCAAAAATTTCTTTTAGAACTAACAACAGCCTTAGTAAATACATTAAAAACAATAAGAGTAAAACCAAAAAACACAATAAATCGGGTGTTTAAAAATTAAATTGTGGAACATGTCCAAAATTTTATATTGGACAAACAGGCAGAACATTTCAAAAAAGGATAAGTGAACATAAATTCAATTACACAAAGCATAAAGATAATTCCAGTTACGCCAAACATTTAATTCAAGAAAACCATACTTTTGATGAGAACTTCGAAATTTTACATGTAGAACGAAAAAGTAAAAAACTTAATTTACTAGAAAGTATGGAAACAAACATAAAAATAACAACACGTTATTAAACGATCAATTGGACCTGAACGGTTCCCCATTGTTAAACCTTTATTAGTTTATTAAGGGTAAATCCAGAACATTTGAACTGTATAAGATCTGCAGTTGTAAAAAAACGCATTCAGGTATTTAAAATCTATAATTTGTGGGACACTCTTATTTTATTTCAGTTTACATCTAACGTCTGATGAAGCCACAGTGTTGGCGAAACAATTGTCATTATTTTTGTAAAATAAATTAAGTGGTAATTTTACGCAAGTGTTTTTTGTTTACTTTGTTAATATGAATTTCCATCAAGTAAAAAAAAAGAAAATCTAGAAAAGGAAGCAGCATCCATGGAACTGGAAATATCGGAACTGAGACGAAAAATTGGAAATATTTGTTTTCTATAATCCTTTTAAATTTAATTTTTAATAATGACATGTCGCAAGTGTATATTAATTTTTTATTTGTAAATGCTTTGTATAACTGCATTTTTTTACTTAATTTTAAATAAAACAGAATATCCTTTTAAAAATGTAACCTCCCCTAGTTAAGTAACCCTGCTCGCTCTATTACTATAGCATTTTCTTTAATATTTTATATTTCTTATACAATTACATTTAAGTGTAGTTTCATTACCTGTGTGGCTTTTTTTATAAGAAATATAAATTCTCAAAATATAACCTGGAATTTCCGTGAAATTGTCAGTCAGGGAATACCTGGAAAAGTCAGGGAATTTAATAATTCAAAATTGCTATGAACCCTGTTATATCACACTTTATTATGTCCATGCAGTAAGTAGTTTCTTAAAAATGATTTCTTTTCTACATCGAGCCATTTTGTTCCGCTATATTGGATTTTTACCAAAATGTAACCATTTCATCCCCTTATGGCCCTTGAACTTGGAACAAAGAATTCAGTCGGATAAATGGTTTTTGAACTATGCGGTGTATAGACAGAACGACAGACAAACTGGGGGAAATGGGGAACATGATTTTTGGGTTCCAGGGACTTGAAAAGGCAAAATTCCGCAAAATTCTTTGAGGGTGATTTTTTCACGATTACAATACTTCCCTCTTACTAGGGAAATAATAATAGTTTCTTCCTTAAAATATAGTATATATTTACTCCCCTTTTTTTTACTTTATTTTGTTAATTTGATATGAATTACAGTCAGTGATCCAGAGGTTTCACTCAAAAAATGTATCAAAATTAGCTGCCATTTTTGTAAAAAAAAAAATGTCAAAACTGGGGATATAAACAAATGATTTGAAGACCTGTAACATTGTAAAGACTCCCATTTTATTAAAACATTATTTCAAAATGTCGCTCAAGTTTGAAATTTTGACATTTTTTGTTCAAACAATTACACTATTCCTCTGACTTTTGTTTCAATATTCCGAACGGTTCGGAAAATTAAGGTGATGGACTTTGTGTCCTCAATATAACTCTAGCTGCCATTTTGGTCGTAATAATTGAACATCGGGTAGTAACTAGATAATTTGATGACCTATCAAGTGTTGTATCGTAATTCGTATTCCATTTAAAAAAAGTGTTTAAAATCGCTCCAAGCCGACGTTTTTCATTTTTTGTTGAAAAAAATATTTTACGCAATTTTGTTTCAAAATTCCGAACGGTTCGGAAAATAAAAAGGGAGGGGGGTGGATTTTTGGTCCTCCTTGTATGGATATTTAGAATATCGCGCGTGTATCGTTAACAAGCGTTAATGTCAATATCATTTCTGAAATGAATAAACTCCGAATTGTAGAATCTGGATTAATTGATTAAACCGCCTACGTCGATGTTCACGGTTGCATCTATCAGTGTGTTGCACGACTTGGATACTTGCCAAGCTATTAAAATATTTACGGATCGTTGACAGTTTGAGGAATATCGCCCATTTAATAATTTATCAAAATCAAACTGCAGTCTAAATTTGGACCGTATTTTATTGATGTTAATATATAGGAATACATTTTTCGCCAAGTTAATGTTTTAAAAGATTTTTTCAACTGACGATTCGTAATAGAGTCAATTGCGTTTCGAGATAACATACTTTACCTAATAGTTCTTTAAATAATTTTGAGATTATTTTAATAGAAAACTTACAAAAAGCCAATTTATTTATTATAAATATTGGCTTGAAATTGCAAATTTTGTTTTTTTCCTATCTGTCTGAATACAGGTAAAAGTTGTGATATTTCGGTATTGGATTTTAGAATAACGTTTAACTTTAGTTTTGTATACACTATTTTGGGTATATCCTCATAAGAAAAAGTCTAGTGGCGTCAGATCAGGGGATCGTGCTGGCCATTTCGTCGGTTTGGAAGTATTCCGTTGAGATACTGTCCGACATTGATTTGGTAATGGGGCGGTGCGCCATCCTGCTGAAACCAAATCATATTCGCAGGAACTTGGGGTTTGCTGGATCAGGATATAAGTTTGACATTATTTTGGATCAGTGCTAAATAGTTATCGCCATTCAAATTGCCATCAGTGAAAAAGGGACATATGATATGATCTCCAACAATTTCTGCCCAAACATTAAATTTTTCGGGGTATTGCGTATGTTCTTTTTCTCATCCAGTTAGGATTTTCCTTAGACCAATAGCGGAATTTTGACAATTAACATGACGTAAAGTGTAAAGGTGCGCTCATCAGAAAACAAAACCTGTTCTGATTGGATTATATTGTTACCTAACATTGCCATAATTTGTTCGCAAACATATGTTCTGCTATCAAAATATCGTCTTCGATGAGCTCCTTCGAGTTGGTATCACTTTATAGGGATGCATATCAATGAATGCTAAGATCGAACTTTAGGGCTGCTTGTCGGCTAGAAGTATGTGGGTTTTCCTCCAACTCACGCATAATATCCAATTTGGTATTATTTATTGCATTGGCTGCTGGTTTTTTTATCTGCCTTATATGTCCAAGCTCGCGAAACTGCTTTTCTATTTTACTAATTGTCCCTTGGGATATAGGCGGCAAATTTATAAACAAAACTATTTAGGGTTTTTTTTTTAACTCATATCAGTAAAAAGAGAGGCTGAAATGGTTTTTGCTTACTTTCTCATTATCAAGATCTAAATGGGAAATAAGTATTGAGTGCGTTGTTGCGAAGTTCTGTAACCAAATAATTTTATTTTTGTAATGTTAATTTTTGCAATAAATCTGAAAAAAATTGAATATTTCCGAAACAGTTGAAGGTGGGTATAGGACATTGTACATGAAATATGTCTAGAATTTTCTGAAAAATCCAAAATATGAATAATATGCAGGGTGTTGCATTTAAAATAAGAAAATTGGTATTGGCCACTGTTACATGATACACCCTGTATAAAAAATAAAAATGCATTTATTTATTATCGAATTTATTCCATTTCGCTGATACATACTGTATATTAATAAACATCAATTAAAAAAAGCATACAGTAGAGGAAAAAAATCGTATATTAAAGTAAAAGTTACATTGCAAACTCCAAAATGCAGTACCATACTTCCATACTTGGTCAAAGAATTGAAATTGGCATAATAAACAGTCAATTCAGAGTACAATTGACATGTATCTCCAAGAACTTAGTTATAGTTCCAAGTTGCACCTCCTGCTTGTCTATATTGTGTTTGTTGACATTTAAAATTAGTTTGTTTTCATTAAAATAGCTTGACAGATGTGAGGCAAGCCAGCCTAATACAGTACACGCCTCACGCCGTATTTGTGTAGCCTTTCCAACAAAATCTCATGGTCGATGGAGTCAAAGGCACGAAAGAAGTCCAAGAAGTTCTCACATACAAAATTCTCCTCTTCAATATTTTCATGGATGTTATTTGTAAATTGAAAAAGGGCAGTATAAGTTGAATGATCCTTAAGACAAGCGTGCTTGTCTGTTGAGAATAAGTTATACTTAACAAAAACGTTTCTGAGCGTTAGTTTATTGCAACTTCAAAAATCTTAGAACAACTTCTTAGTCAATAGAGTAATAAAATTCGTCTGTAGTTGCTAATATCTTTTTTATAAATACGTTTAACGATTGCATGTTTGAAACCATCAGGAAATTGTGAAAGATAAACTGATGAGGCAAAACTAATGGTCCAATGCTTAACAACTGAGATAGGTATCATATCATCTATTCGTGTACTTTTTTTATTTAGCATTTTAAATAAGTCTAAATATCACTTTCGGTGTTGACAGTTCAAGGAAAAAATAATGTAGGTTTTGGGGTATACAATGTGGTCCAAATTAAATTGGAACCTTTTTAGGCTTTATTATTTTTCTTATTTTTTTGATGTTTTAGTTGAATCATTTCTGAGTTAACTCTGATTTCTCCACTTATTTCTTTGTACAGGGTGCGCAAAAAATCGACTTTTTCTAAAACGTTGATTTTAAAGTCGTTTGCAAAAATATTTCTACGATTTCATGTTAAAATGGTTCATTGGTTTTTGGATAATGACCAGCAACTTGAGGATTTTGATTGAATTAAATTTTTAATAGTTAATTTTTTAATTTAAGTCGCATGCGAGAGTTATTTAATGAGCTAAAAAAATCTATAAGTTTGTATTTACTGAATTAGATAGATATTCTGAAATTTCAAAAATGTCAAAAAGAAGAGCAAAAAACTGGAATTATAAAATAATAGTACATTTTTTTATTTATTAGACTCGAGAAAATTGAACTTTAAATTATTTAATTATGAAAAGTAAGTAACATCAACGACAACCGTTTTAAAAGGTTTTTGTTTTAAATTTTATATCATTTTTCATTATTTATTATTCTTCTTACTGAATTTCTACTAATTCCCGTTGTTTAAGATATTGTGTGATGTCTTTTTAATCATTAACATATTGAACTGTGTGGTGCAAAAGTCCAACTAAAAATCAAGGAAGCCTTGATTTAATTTCAAACAAAAAACAGATTGATAGTGAATGTTGACAGTTTCTTTGAGATTTTGAAATATTATTCTTGTAATCTTTATAAGTTGTAATAATGCCCGTTTTTAGTTTAGTAGATAAATTGTTGATAAAGTCACTTAGAGAAACATTTAATTATGGAGCTAAAAAGTTAATACAATTAGTTACTTTCTAAAGCATTTGCGTTTAACTAATGGTTCTGTGCGGGTAAAGCCTGGACGTGGCAGGAAAAGATCCACCAGAAGCCTTGGCAGCTTTGAACAAGTGAGAAACATTATTCAAAATGCCCCCCTTATGTTTCGGTAAGTTATCGAAAAATATCTAAAACAACGAGAATTAGTAGAAGTTCAGTAGGAAGGATAATAAAGAATGACTTAAAATTAAAACCTTTTAAAAAGATTTATTGTCAAATGTTAACGGCTGACGTAAAGCAAAAACGTGTTGAAAGATGTGAACTTTCATTACAAAGATTCAGGTGCCGGCGAGATATCGATAAAATATGGTTTACCGATGAAAAAATATTTACTCTTCGGCAACCAAAAAACCCCTTAAAATAACCCGAGTTTATTTTGCCGCTGATATGAGAAGGAGAGATATTCGTTTAAATCGGTTGCTAGTTGAAAAGGTGCAATTTTCGGAATCGGTGATATTTTTCGTGGCAGTTTGTACGAAGGGAAAAACCAGCATCATTTTTGTAGATGAGAACGTAACCTCTGAAGTTTACCAACGAGAAATTTTATCTCATATGTTAGCGGAAATCGAATATATTTGTGACAACTATACATTCCAACAAGACGGTGCACCTGCACATACCTGCAAAAGTACACATTAGATATTTACGAGAAAACTGCCCAGATTTTATAGAACCTCAGTCTTGGCCCCCAAACAGTCCGGATCTTAATCTAGTGGATTATACAGTATGGACTGTTCTGGAAAGAATGGTTTACGAAGATGTGGTGGTTAACACTGTTTAGGAATTAAAAGAAAGAATAATAATGTGCTGGCAAAATCTTAACCAGGAAATATTAACAAATTCTATCGGATTATGGCGCCAAAAGCTACAAGCTGTTGTAGAAAATCAAGGTGGTCATATCCACCATCAGTTTTTATAAATTGTTGATGTTATCTACTGTATATAATAAAATAATTTAAAGTTCATTTTTCTCGAGTCTAATAAATAAATGTATTATTATTTTATATTTCCTCGTTTGCTCGTTTTTTTGTACATTTTTGAAATTTCCGAACACGCCAAACTTGATTTTAAATAGTTTAATATACTTCAGCAAAATACTTGTTAATGTTACTGTTGAGTTAATAGTTACCTAGAATTTATTTTGTGCCATTTGTTTAATTTTTTATATTCTAAAATATATATATGTATGTATTATTTTTTAACTTTTTTGCCGATCGTCCGGAAAAAAATGTTTTTTTCCAAGCCACTAAAACAATAACCTAGCACCGCTTAATATTTTTAATTACTTATTGAAACCTTTTTTGCAGGATGAAATCAAGAAGATTTTGATGTTTGTAAAGTATTTCAAGGAGACTGATCGTAAGAAGTTATCAGCCATGTTGGCATTGTGGATCTCAAATGGTAGTGTTCCTTTTCAAGCCGTGCTCGTTCTCAATAATTCTCATCTCATTAAGGTATGTTTTAACTTATATTTCACAGTGTAAGTAGTTATAAGCAGTATTTATTGTTTTGGTTTACTACTTACTGTCTTTGTTTACCAAAAAAATATTTTCGTTACAATAATGAGTTAGTGATACTGTGATAGATTCTTATCGTAGAAGCTATTTAAAATACCTTTGACATTAGTCATTGAATATGATAATGAATTAAATTAAAAACAATTGACTCATGAAAAGTCGAATGAAAAATAGATGGTGTTCACAAATAGTTTGGAATACAACTGTTTGGCAGCGCTAAATATATTTTTAAACAGGGGTTAACACTTTCGAAAATATATTTTTTTAAATAAAATAGCTATACTTAAATGTATCCTGGTTTTCGGTTGGTCACCTGTTTGGTTTTATTACTGATTTTTTTTTTGTTTCAGGATCACTTGGCATTGGACTTCCTCATTGACATATTCAAATATTGGCGAACGGAGAGGGGTGCCAATTCACTTAGCTCGGCGGTTAAGAAGGCTAATTTAGAACAACATTTCTCGACTTTTATACCCGACACGAAACAGTCACAGGTAATGGTTATTATGAAATATTTTTCTTCTCCTATCTTTATAGCTTGTGTATTATCGACCGTACGTTTCGATTCAATTTGCACCTTCTTCAAATAGATAACACTGGCCGACAAAAAAATTATAATAGCATAATCTAATAGTATGGACCTATCCAAATACGAAAATGACAAATAGAAAGTTGTAGCACGTAGGGTTTTCTTGTTAGAAAAAATGATTTCAGAAAATTCTTAACCCTGTTTATTGACTATGTTTACAGTTTTTGCCTATTAAACATACCATACATCTAAGAGAAAACCAAACGAGACAAATATTAACTTAAAACACTAATTAAACTTTCTTTTTGTTTTTCGTTTATGAGGTGTCCTATCGTCTCTCTTCAAAAACCAACAGTAGTCACCCATCATACCTGGATCCCATCGTCCCTGGTACCGAATTTCCATTGTTCTGATATCCTTGTGAAACCTTTCACCCTGCTCGTCACTAACAGCTCCCAAATTTTTAGGAAAAAATGACAGCTGGGAATGGAGGAAGTGAATTTTTAATGACATTCTGGCACTGAGCGCTTTATAGGCATCTAAAAGTTCAACTAATTGTTCATAATTTTCATCCATATTGTTGCCTAAAGATCCTCGTACTACATTAATAAATGAATTCCATGCTCTAAGTTCCTGCCTGGTAAGCTTTTCAGTAAAATTGCCATCGTCCAGCAATTTTCTGATTTGTGGCCCAATAAAAATGCCTTCTTTTAATTTGGCATCACTTAACTGGGGAAAGACTTGTCTTTATTATTTAAAGGTATTTAAATCCATCGCCATCTTTATTCAAAGCCTCTACAAAGTTTTTCATCAGCACAAGTTTAATGTGAAGAGGAGGCAAGAGGACATTTTTGGGATCAACAAGAGGTATACATTTAACATTTTGAGATCCCGGTTGAAATTCGCTTCTTTCTGGCCAAATTTTTGTTACATATTGCTGATTTATTGTACAACTGTCCCATAAAAAAGAAAACAGCAATATTTTGTAAATCTCCGATGAAGTCCCACTAAAATCTCTCTTTTAAGTTCCCACATATCTGCCATTTATACCTATTGTAGTTTATTTTAACCAAAATCGTGCGCATATCTTCATAATTTTCTTTCATTGCAACTGAATGGACAACTGGTATAGAGGATTTTAAATTTCCATTATGCAATAATACAGCTTTTAAGCTATATTTAGATGAGGCTATGAATAAGCGCCACTCACGGGGAGAATGTTCAATATCAAGTTCCTGCAACTGTCTATATCAGTACAGACGCACAACGAATTTTCCATACTGTAAAATTCAGATAACATAGCATTTCTTTTTCTGAAATTCGTAATTTTTGTTTCTTTGGCCAATAGGTCATTCCTTAAGACGGGAACCCAGAAGTTCTGACTGTTGCTTGGATAACCCCAAATCACGTACTAAATCATTTGAACAATCAAATGTGGCTCACCGGAACTGGGACCTGTGGTAAAAGTGGGATCGATGCACTGGTCTTTAAGCTGCCTGATGATGCGTTATCTCCATTATCTCCCAAATCAATAGCTTGCCAATGTAAAGGCGCAATCGGCACTGGCAAATTTGCATTATGAGGAACAGGTCGTATGGCAGATTGCAAAATTGGATATTCTATATTGTGCTTTCTTTTTTTGGAATAACCTTCAGTCTTTGTCAGGTAAAAATAACAATCGTCCGAATGATTGATGGGTCCTCGCCATACCATTGGAACTGCAAAAGGCATATTTTTTTCTCTTTCCCTTCATCCACTGCACCAATGATACACTACAACTAGCACAGCACACATGGGGAGCCCACAGCTTATCTTGATCCCCAATTAACACACCAAAATATTTAAAGTAGGCTTTTTTACATTTTCGGAAAATGGCCTGGCTTGTGATTTCACCAGAAATTCTCCACAAATATAACAAAATTTGTCAGGAGAAATTTTGCAACTTCGGCGCGTTTGACTCGACATTCTCGTCTTCACATACACTTGCTTATCGATACACAGAGAACCACTCAATTCAAAACTCAACAGAAGAGTGGTGTTTAACGTTCATTTTATGTCTAATGTTGTAAACAACCCAGTCCAGGTCATTTTTCCGTTGTAAAATGGACCCATTTTAGCCGCCCCACAATAAAATTGTTTACCTGCCAATATAAAAGGTTCTAATTAGGCTATTAAAAAATGGTACATTTTAGGGCTTTCCGAATATTTTTTTTATTATTGGGAGGGTATTTCCATTGTGAAAATAATGAGCTGGCCTGTGTTAGAAAAATCTTGTCGGCCAGTGTAATTAGATTGTTTTTCATGATATTGGCAGTTATTTATTAATTATAAACGAGGAAAAACAGTTTGGAAATGTAATAGAAATTTAAAAAAATACGTCATAGAATTATATGTCTGCAAGGTTATTAATTTATATGAAAATTGTGACGGACATTTTCGAAATTATCTCAATAAATTGACAAGCCTTTAATGTTACATTGGCTCCTAGAGGTAGTTTAAACATTTGTTTCTCAAAGAGTGAAGTACGCATATCACGTGAAAAACTTTAATTACGTACTATCTAGCCTGAAGAAGATGCAAAAAGGTATCGAAACATTGTTTTTATAACAAATATAGTTGATATGCATTTGTCTGTGTTCCAGGCTAAAAAATGATGGCTTCTATGTCTCGGTTATCAAATTAAGTTTGTGCTGTACATAGGTAAAATATTAGAAATTATATATAATAAACTATTATATGGAGAACAACAATTTATTGTTTAAAAGACACAATAAAATCCTTAGTTTATTGTAGAATTATTGTATTTACAGGGCACACTGTATCAGAATTTCTTAGCCTTTTATTTTGTATATTTCCAAAGACTTTTCAGCAACTCTCTTAAAATGTTTTATTATTAGGAGATAAAGCTCTTTGGAAAAATTAATTTTAACACCAGTACTGGCATTTTACATTTTTCGATATGTTGAATGTTATCGTGAGTTGTTACATTTGATTCCCAGACGCATTTACTGATATTTAATAAGAAAGCTAAAAATAAATTGTCATGCTACTAGTGTTCATCCTTCTTCAACTTTTCTGACAAGTCTTCATTATTTTTTTTAATGCAGGTATACTTTAGAAATGCCTTCCAGGACAACGGTCTCGACGAAATCCTCAAACTTTATGAGGACCAGCACCAACAAGCTGCCAAGAAGGTAAATACAGATTATTAACAAAAAATTGCTTTTTAAATTTTCCAAAAATATAATTAGGGTTAAGTTTTAAATTCCCTAGAACAGGGGTGCTCAAACGGTCGATCGCGAGTGCTTTTTGAGTGGATATCGAGAAGAAAATTTTTTTTAATAAGTAGGTACAAACAAACAAACAAAAGTATGCTTTATTGCCGCAGAAAAATTCTACAATTTTATGGACAAAGCAAAATATACCTAAAAATAAGACATATCAAAACATTAATCGAAAATAATTTCGACAGGTCAGTGCTTTTAAATGTAAATTATCAATTTACCAAATCGTAAAACACACGTTAGAATATAGCATAACATTGCAAACAGTAAATGAATCATGATAACCTTATAAAAGTAAACAAACACACATGTACGAGGTGAATAATTTCGATGACATTGAAATCAAAATTGCAACTATGCGACCTTAAACTCTATGTTATTATAGTTATACAAATAATTGTGATGTTAAACAGAAGGTATATTGAACTAGTGTAGAATGTAGTATACAAAAAGAATTAAATTGTTTTTAATCCAATACCTAACAAAAATAATTAAGTTTTAAGTGAATGTTCGACAGTTTTTTTTCCTATATAATGATTTACAAAATTCTATGCTATGAGTTAGGACATGACTCACAAAAGATTTAAGTAAACAAGCGAGTTTAGTGACAATTTAAAGAGACTTACTCACTGAAAAAAAAATCATTAACGCTGTAAAATGGTCTCTCAATGAGGTATGCTTTGGTGTTTTTTCGAAATTGTGCAAGCATAGGGATAGATTTTAAATGTACTGGCAGATTGTTGTAAAGTTTTATGGCGTTGTAAATAATTGATTTTTTTATTAATTCTGTGGAAGGAATGGGAAGATAAATATCATGCCTAGAGTTTCTGGTAGGGTATACATGTTGTGGCCTTTCTGGGAGGGTGTTTATATGTTTTCTCAGCAAACATACCGTTTCCAAAATAAATAATGCAGGAAGTGTTAATATTTCATGTTTTTTGAAATAGTATTGGCAGTGAGCTCTATTATTTAGACCAAACAAATATCGAATGGCTCTCTTTTGAAGCATAAAAATACTACGAAATTGCTCGGTGGTACAGCAGCCCCAAAAGGGAAGGCCATAGCGGAGGTGGGATTCAAATAAAGAGAAATAAGTAAGTCTGGCAGAAGGAACGTCTAGTTCTTTTGAAACTGATCGAATGGCGAAGCAGGCGGTAGAAAGTTTTTTAGTTAAGGTGTCAATATGATTAGACCATTTTAGGTTGCTATTTATATTTAAACCCAGGAATTTAACCGACTCTACGTATTCAATATTGCTGTTATGTACCTGAAGTGGTTGTAAAGTTCCCTTATAAGATAACGCCACCGTTTTATCGACGTTAAAACAAAGCATATTGGAATCGGACCAAGCCTTAATTATAACCAAGTCTTTGGAGATACTAGAGTGTAAAGACATTGTATCAAAATCACTCCATGTTATGCTTGTGTCATCAGCAAAAAGGAGATTCTTCCATTAATTTTAAGGTTCGTGATATCATTAATGTATAACAAAAAAAGAATAGGTCCCAAGACTGAACCTTGAGGGACTCCACTTGTAATCAACTTACAATCAGAATCGGAACCATTAGCCCTTACAAGTTGTTGCCTTTTTCCAAGATAAGATTTGAACCAATTTAAAGAAGTACCAAGAATTCCATAAAAATGTAGTTTGTTTATCAGAATTTCATGACTAACACAATCAAAGGCTTTCGCATAGTCACAAAAAACTGAGGCAGTTGGGTGGTTGTTATTGAGAGATAAGTAGACGCCTCTAAGCAACGTGAACATGGCGTCACTGGTGCACTTGTTGGGTAGAAATCCGAACTGCTCCGGGGATATTATCTGATGTTTCAGGAGAAATGGCATAAGACGGTTCTTCAGTAGCCTTTCGATGATTTTTGATAGCACTGGTAGTAGTGCAATTGGGCGATAATTGCAAGAGTTAGTTTTTTCGCCGCCTTTATGAAGTGGAATAATTATAGCTGTTTTAAGGCAATCAGGGAATACACCTTTTATAAAGGACTCATTTATTAATGTTGTAAGGGCCTCTATGACTGGGAGTGGCAAGTTCAGGAATATTCTAATTGATAGGCCATCAGTGCTACACGAAGATTTACTTTTGATATTATGTATTACCTTCAATAGTTCAGTGTTGCTAACGGGACTTAAGAAAAAGCTATCAGCTAAATTTTTTGAAGGAGGGAGAAACGAAAGAGGGTCCAAACTTGGCGAGATACTAGAGGTAACATTTTTGCTTACATTAATAAAATAATCATTTAGATCATTAGCCCCTGGCAAGATCTGAGTCACAGGGTTTGATTTGTTTCTGAGGTTATTGATGATGGACCAGGTTTCTTTTGAAACGTTATTAGAGTTTGTTAGACGTTTTCGGTAGTGTAATTTTTTTGCTGACTTAATAAGAGTAGTGTAGATCCTCCTATAATTAGAGATATAGTCGAGAATAAGAAAGGAGTCGGTGAATTTTTTTATATATGAGAGCGAGCGCATATTTTTAGCAGAAATTCGTATTCCTTTCGTGGTCCACGGTTTATGCCGCTTAGGTTTGATATTCTTAAGCGGGAAGGCCTTGTTAAAAGCACTTAAAGTTTTATTTAAAAAAGTTCTGAAGTTTGTGTTGACATTATCAGATTCAAAATTCCAATTGGTGTTAAAGCAAATATTATGAAATACTGAGAAATTTGCGTCCGAGAAAATTCTGTCCCGATGGCGAGATCTTGGTAAGGGCCTAATAGGTAAACTAAACCTGGAAATTACCGCCTCGTGATCGGAAAGACCTGAGTTATAGACCTGTGATTGCACCTCTGATGGAGAAAAATCAGACGCCATGTAATCGATGATAGAAGAAGAGTTTTTTGAAATTCTAGTTGGCGAGGATACATGCATTGAAAGACCGAAAGAGTCGAATATAGAAATTAGATATTTCTGGATGGCACAAACAGTAGCATAGTCAATATTAAAGTCCCCGCATAGAATTTTTTTACCTTTAATCGGTAGGCTGTCTAGCAAACTTACCAGGCTATTTAAAAATGATTGTACATCAGAGTTTGGTGATCTATAAATACAAATTACATAAAGATCAAGGTTTTGATTATATACTATAGAGAATTCAAAAGAGCTATCCGCTAACAAATGATCATATTTAGATACCGACATGAAATCTCCATTTAGGGATAGAATCAGTGTTCCCCCATGAGCTGAGTTTTTTCTGTCATATCTAGCTACTGTGGTATACCTCTCAATATAAAAGGGTTCGTTTAGATTCAGCCAGTGCTCAGTAATTGCAACAAGTTGGGGAACTCCAATTCTTCCAGAAATAGGTACAACTCGTCAGTTTTATTTCTTAGAGAAGCAATATTAATTAGAACCATATTAAGACTAGTAACAACAGGAAGTTTTGAGGAATCTAGTTCCTCAGGACACGTCGTGTTTTCTAAAAATTTTTTTTGGGAGAATTGCTGGTAAAATAATTTTTATGGCATTCTCTGGTCCTCTGAAGATGAATCGATCTCTCCGAAGATATGTAGGATCCATAGGCTGCAAGATCCGCTTCCACTTCTGCTGCGTTAAATCCGTAAGCAGCATGAAAATCGAAATATATCTTATGTAGGGTTCTATAATCTATAGGAATGCCTTCAGAAGCCAAAAACAGCCTGGTGCTTGTATTTGTAAACCCTTCAAAGTGAATTGGCGCAGGTTGGTCGTGCAGGAAGGCGAGATATAACTTGAAGGCCTTTAAAATGGCTGGTTCTCTTAGTCTAGACATGAGGAAACGGTTATCAGAACTTTTTTCGGTTCGCGTAAGCTTCACTGTTGGGGGAGACATTGGATCAAAAATAGGTTCTTGGTCAGTAGGAGCTTTCTTGGAAAGACTGTAGCAGTTGTCGCTCAACAAGACATTTGCTTTGCAGGCAGCAATGGCCTCTTTGTCAGAAGATATTATAGTGCCCTTTTGAGAATTTGGAGAGGAGACAACCAGTGAACTGACGGAGCTCGAGTTGGTGGGCAGTTTTTTCGGTGTGGAGGGAGGTGGGAGGTTCGGTGTAGATTTTTCTGTAAGTTCGGATACAGCTGACCGTTTTATTACTACGCCATGTGGCCATAGATTGCTGTCTAAAAGCTTTTCAGCTGACTTTTTTGACTGAGTTCCAATTTTAAAATCAATATTTGAGATATGATTGATTTACTTAACTAAACTACAAGAATTTATTACGTAATAAAATAACACTCTGCTAGCGGCAAAAGGCGGCTTTATCAAAGGAACGCGCGGGACTTGTCAAAGAAAGGCCGCGTTTTTGATTCTTGCCGCTTTTCTAGAAATTTCGGGCGGCGCGTTTGACGGGAACATTCGGGACTTTTCTTCACGCCGATATAAATGTTGCGCCTGCAGGAATTGGAGTCATTCTGAATTGCTGAACTTGAAGGCAATACTACGTCGATACAAATTTTATTATTAAATAGTACAAAATGAGTGCAGCGAAGAAATCTAAAACATATAATTTTAATAACGATTGGGAGGAAGAATTTTTGTTTTGTATGGTGAAGGATAAGTACATTTGTCGTATTTGTCGTGTGTCAGTTGCAATATCTAAGCGTGGTAACTTAGAGAGGCATCATAAAACGGTTCATAAAAACTATGAAAAGGATTTTCCGCCACAGAGTGAATTAAGAAAACGAAAAGTACGTTATTTGATATCTTGTTTGAAAAAAGAACAAACCATGTTCACAAGGCCAGCCAAACAATCAACAGCTGCTACGATCGCGTCATTTAAAATATCTCATATATTGGCGAAACACATGAAACCATTCTAAGATGGATCGGTTGTGAAGGAAGCATTTATTGAAGCGGGTGAGACTTTATTTGGAGATTTTAAAAATAAAACAGAAATCATGTCTGCTATTAGAGAACTTCAGTTATCTCGTCCGACTGTCACAAGGCGTATTGAAGTCATGAGTCAGGACATGGCAGATAAACTAAAAAATGATATCGTGGAATGTACATACTTTTCTTTACAGTTCGACGAATCCACCGATATGACAGACACTGCCCAGCTGTGTATTTTTATTCGGATGGTATTCAATGACATGTTGGCTAAGGAAGAATTTTTGACAATCATTCCTCTGAAGGGGAAGATATATATGACGTTTTCTTCAATTTTGCAAAAAACTGAAAGCTACCAATATATAAATTAGTGTGCATTACAACCGATGGAGCACCAGCAATGACTGGAATTAAAAACGGTTTTGTGGCGTTGTGTCGAGCTAATGAAGATTTCCTTTCATTTTTTTCAACCATTGCATTATACATCAACAAGTTTTGTGTTCAAAAGTTTTAAACACGGAGGAAATTATGGGCATTGCAACAAAAATTGTGAATTCCATCCGTGCACGTACCTTGCAACGGCGGCTCTTTAAGTTGCAGTTGGAAGATAGGGAGTCAGCTGAACACACTGATTTAGTTCTCAAACGGACGGATGGTTGAGTCGCGGAAAATTCCTAGAAAGGTTTCAAGAGTTATTGCCCGAGATAACAGCTTTTCTAGACGAAAGAGGTGATGACACTAAGATGTTGAAAAACGAGAAATGGCTGACTGATTTGGCATTTTTGACTGACATCACAATGCACTTAAACACCATTAACTTGGAGCTTCAAGGTAAAGGAAAAACTGTTATTGAGATGATTAGAGCAGTAAACGCAGTCAAAAGTAAATTGCAACTTGTGATAGATCAACTGAAAAGAAAGGATCTGAAACATATTCCGTCTTTGAATTATCAAATATTTTGGGACAATTCGAAATGCGTTTTTATGATTGTGGTAAATTGGCAAATGTAGCATCATTTATGAGTTATCCTTTTTCATGTAAAAACATTGAGGAATTAGCTACTGAAATAGCAAGTCAGTTTAATACGAACTCATGTTCTGTTGAAAATGAGTTGGTGCAGATTATATCAGATATACATCTCAAAGCTACAGCATCTGATACAAATTTCTGGTGTTTTATATCTGAAGATAAATATCCGAATCTAAGGCAAATCGCCCTTCAACAGACCGCAATGTTTGGGCCAACTTGTGCGTGTCTGCAATGAAGATAATTAAGTCAAAATATCGCAATCAGGACATGCAGTGCCACGCTTCAACATCCAAAGTCACTCCTTAGTTAAGTTTAACACCATATGTAACTCTTTTGTTTTGTAACAACCAATAAACTCGCAATTTTGAATAACTATGAGTTTTTTCATTGATATTGTAGAGAAGAACCTAACTGAACCTAACCCAAACCTTGACTAAAATAATGTTTATTGTGCAGAAAGCTAATATCTATATATGCTACGGTACACCCTACCTAGCTAGGTAGGGTGTATGTATCGTGTATGTACGACAACCGTGCATCACACATACTTGCAACCTCTCAGAGTCGATCGTAAGTAGTCTAAAAATATTAAGGTAGATCGCCAGTGGTTCAAGTTTGAGCACCCCTGCCTTAGAATATAAAAAATATATTATATCTAAAAAAACTTATGATGTCTGTACGGATGTATATGTATGTAATATAATGATTTAATAAACAAGTCACATAATACTTGACCTCCGGCGTCCGTTGCAATTTAATCATTGCTTCCAGTCGGTTCTTAATAATAATTCCTGTATTTTTTATTATTACTTGAGAAAGCTATTATCGTTTTCGACGGGAAGCAGAAAATTTCATGGTTAATAATTTTTTAAAAATTAATTGTAGGAGCTACAGACTTTATTGGCCGATGCCTTATCCGAAAATAAACCCCAACGCGAGATAATCTCGGAACTTAAAGAAATAGCCCAAAGGGACAATATTCAGGAACATGAGACTGTTTGCATCATATGGACCACCGTCATGGACATACCTGAATGGTCTAAAAAAGAGGTGAGTTAATTAAAAGTTATTCAGATGTACTTATACACAAAAAAAAAACAATTTTTTTTTAAATTTTAGTATAATTATTTTTGTAAAAGTTTGCTTTAATTTAGGTGTATTCTGAGATTCTTATCAAACTCATTTGTTGTAAGATTTTAATTTACTAATCATGGTTCCTTGATTTATACTGGGTTAACTGCTTTCCAACGTTTCGCCTGCGACTGTACAATGCATCTTCACTGCACGACCTATTTTGAAATTTTCAGATGCCTGAGAACCCTGGTATCTTTTATTATACTAATCAGGTGCCCTGTTGAGGGCTGGTGTTGAGTGACAGAGGACTGAATAATTTGCCTTTGCTATCTTTCATGTTATATTTACAATTTATTGATAAATATCTAATTTTATAATTCTCTTAAATCAAAACTATTTACAAATATAGTTATAAATGAGAGCACTACAACAATGTACTAATAAGGGAATATGGGATAATATAAGTAAGCCAAACTACTAACATTTTTAACAGATAAAGAAAAATATGTTACATTACTTTTTAATAAAATTCACATCGAACCCTATTTGGATTAGAAGGAAGGCAATACCATCATTCATATATTTCCTGTAGCTAAACTTAATTCAGAAATATTATAAACTTTTATCAAGACCATTATAGAAAATTTAGAAGAAATTGGGTATATAGTATTTTGTACAGTTAGTGACAATAATGCAGTAAATAGTAAAGCAGTGAGTAATTTTTCACCACTTAATCAACTCAGTATAGTATTCCCACATCCTATTGACCCAGTAAGACCCTTATTTTACCTTTTTGACACTTGACACTGTTCATTTAACATTTTCGTATCCCGATTTTGAGACAGGCCAAAAAAAAAGTACTTCCTTTTCTGTGATTAAAAACCTATATGAACTAGAACTAGACAAACTATTGAAACATGGTTATTCACATAGTTTAAAGGCTCTATTTCCATCATCTCTTAAAAGACAAAATGTAAAATTAGCTCTTAAAATCTTTAATCCCTGTATTATAGAGGTTCAAAAGGTTTTGTTAAAAATTTGTCACATTCACAACATACCGCAGACTTTATTAGTATTATATTGACATGGTGGAAAATTGTGAACGAAAAAACTCCCCTTAAGGGAGAACTGCACGCAAAAAGTGAAAAACTAGCGACAAGGTCTAGTCAAGTTCAAAGTAAGATGAAAAGGTACCTACGTATTAGAAGAAACTTCCTGCACGTCCGACCTCAAAAAAATGTGTTATGTATAGGCAATTTAAATTACATTTCGTTTAAAAATGGGTTCAAGCGCTGCAGAAATACAAAGACATGAGTACGATTTACCACTTCAAATTTTGCAGTAACGTAGACAAAGGATCAATGCAAGGCGGTAAAGAGCCATTTTGCGGAAAAAAGAAATTATATGTGACGGCATTTGCGTCAAAAAGTGGTCTAAATCTACTTCTATTTTATAATTCTAGATTAGATTTTTTCATAAAAAATCGCATTTAGCGCCCATCTATACATGTTTCCCTATTGAAATCACATTGAAGCTAATACATATCTCTTATAGTTTTAACATAATATTGCAGCGGCGGAAGGCTTGCAAATGATTTATAATACTGCGTGTAGTTCATCCTTAAAGGAAAACATTTGTTAGATAAATATCAGGAACCTTTTACCAAACAAAATACTAACAGCCCCTAATGATGATCCTAAATTTTGTTTCTTGCTAAAAATGCAAAATTGGCTAGATACTTGGAGTCCAACTAATTTTACAAATGCACTGAGTCGACAAACCCACACTGCATTAAACCATACCATTCATGGGCTTCTTGAAGTTACTTAATACTGTTTAACTGAGCTTAATATGAATTATGTATTACTGGGCAAATTTCAAACAGACCCATTGGAAGGGCGTTTTGGAAAATATAAGCAATTAGCTGGTGGTCATTATCATATCTCAGTTCGACAGCTATATGAATCAGAAAAAAGACTTAGAATTCAGTCTATGTTATCTCTAAAATCTAGACATTATGGGGACATTAATATAAATCAGTTCTTCAAACCTCCTGAATGTGAAACAGTCGTTAGACATCAATTTGTATTCTGGACATGTTAATAATTTATTATCTAAAATCATAGCTACCAAAGCTGAACAATCAGAACTCCCAGTAATAACCTATTTAAGCGGGTATTGCTGCTATATCGTTTTTAAAAAAATTAGTTGTACTTTTTGCAAAGAAAACTTAACTCTCAATGAACCTTGTGTTGTAGAGGATTCTTATAATTTAATTAATTCCTTAAGTCGAGATGCTCTTTTATATCCTCGAGAACAGGTAGTAGATGTAGTTTCAACCGCATATATTATATTTAAAAAGCTAATTGATGAATTTGAAGATACATTTTTGGTTATTTACAACAAAAAAATCTTTTTTACTTGTGAGTTTTTAGGTTATTTTAATAAAAATACACTTTTAACTCCTTTTGAAAGTTGTAAAAGCCACCTTGATTTTGACAAGTTAAAATAATAAGCTATTGTGTTTTTGACCATAAGGACTCGCCATATTACTTACCCAAACTTGAAACCGTACCCGATTTTGACAATATAAAATAATAAACCTATTATATTCTTGATCATATGGACTCACCACAGGCCTATACTACTTACCTGGACTTGAAACCTTACCCGATTTTGACAAATAACTCGGTTTTGACAAGTTACTACTTGGCTGAAATAGGACAATTCGCAAGCAAAAAATCATACCGACATCTGTTTGAAATTTTGCGGTAGATCCGGACAAACGTTGTCGGGTAAGAACACGGAGGGGTTTACCGAGTCCCACACTGTTCTGTCTTGTAGCAAAAAAAAAACGAGTAATCGCTTCAGAGTCGCCTTTGGCATTTTATATTTCTATAGCGAAAACCGAATAAATTTTACAGATTCAAAAACTCATAAAATAAGCCCTATAAATTGATGTTTATTTGCTGAAATTAAAAATATGTCCCTGTAAGTAACCAATGAAGGTATTGAAATAACATAGGCCTAAATTTGATGACGTCACGCGTAAGCGCGTAGGCCTCGTTGTTTAGTAGGTATTGCGCTTACCTTTTACGTCAAACTTTACGAAACTTATATTGTTGTCGAGGCGTAATTAGTAAATTCAAATTGAGTTTAAGTTTTTGTTTTTGAGAAACTGTTTTCGTTTTCTTGCAGTGTCAAGACTACGATTTTTTTACTTATTGAAATATTGAAAAAATCGGCTTAACAAGAAAGATTCCACAGGAAGAGTAATAATAATCCGGAATTCTTCGTTTTTCAGGAACTGGTCACAGATCAGGCCGTCCGCCACATCAAGCAGTACACCGTCCTATTCTCGGCCTTCACACAGGGAGCGCGCGCCGAACTTTCGCTCCTGCTTAAGGTGCAGGAATACTGTTACTCGAATATGGTATTTATGCGCGCCTTCCAGAAGATCATTATGCTGTTTTACAAGACGGACATCATTTCGGAACAGACGATCCTGAAGTGGTACCGGCAGGACTACAGCGTTAAGGGGAAGATGATGTTCGTCGACCAGATGAAACAGTTCGTCGAGTGGTTGCAGAACGCGGAAGAGGAGACCGATTCAGATGCCGAAAGCGATTAGGTGAGAGGTTTTGATTTATTTTGCCTAGAATAGTAGGACATACTTCCTTGCAGGTCACTATTTTCCTAAAAATTCTCTGTCGACCTGGTCCCTAAAAGCCATTAAAGTTCCTATTTTTAATATTTTTTGAGTAATAAAAATTTAAATGCAGTTTTTCTGATCAAGATTAATGCACAGCAAGTAGAAAATTACTTTTTGATAAAAATGTTACAGTTCTCGATTTGCTTATAACACATATTAGTTAAATGGTGTTTTAATACTTTGTCACCACAATGGAATTAACATTATTATATGTATTTTATTTCAGACCAAACTTCACCAGTTGAGAAAGAAAACTAGTGCCACCGGTATGACCCACGAAGACGGTAACATTTTTTCCAATGTATATACCATTTTTAAACTATATAATATATAAATAATACATATGTATAAACAATCTGGTGCCTTACTGTGTTGGTGTGCGTTCATAGGCAATAGTGACCAGGTGATATTTGTATAAAAATGACCTGAGTACTGTAATTTTTCTTAAAATTTAACCGAAAAGCTCGTGCATCGGAAAAAATGATATTTGTATCAACTTATGACGCCAATTAATTATGAGAAACTCAATGTTTATATATATGATGATTTGTCAGTTTTTTTAATATACAGAAGACATTTTAAATATTATGCGTTTCTTTTGTTCTAGTTATGTGTTCTTTTGTACTATTATACAATAAATATTTTTACAGTTGGACAATAACTTGTTTTTGTTCTTATTTGATTTTGATTTTTTGAAATCAAAAAAGGTTTTTCTTTATCAAATCAGATGTGGTTTGTGCTTACCTCCATTTTGGGAAAAACTCAATATGCTGGATGACTTAGAAGTAGTAAGATGGGGGGACAAGCCCAGCAACTAGGCCTCAAAGGCCCTTTTCACTAACCCTGGCTCCACCCACCTCACACTACTCCACTACAAAGGCGACCTGTCCTTCTAATGAAGGAGAGCAACTTGCCCCAGTCGAGGTGTTGTAGTTCTTTCTTGGAAAGGGACTCGACGGCGAAGGTATTCCAGCATAGTCTTGTCCACTTTTCACACGTACCAACAAGATAATAGGGATCTTCCTCCTCTATCCCACAGCTAGGGCCGTCCGTTAGTCCCAGTCGGTGCATGTGCCTGTTAAGTATATGATGTCCTGTCAAAATGCCAATTAAGTCTCCAATCACCTGTCTGCTCCTTGACATCAGCCAAGATGTCCTGGACTTGCATGGGTTGGGCAGCATTTCCTTTGCCTGTCTGCAATGATTTATCCTTGACCAATTCTCCTTTGTCTTACCCCAGGGCCTGGGAGCCTTGTTGTTTGTCTATACCCAGGCGAGGTTCTGGGCCCGAGAAATGAAGGTTCGATCCATTCCTGGCAAACTCATCCGCTTTCTCGTTGCCCTCGACTCCACTATGCCCAGGGACCCATTTTAGTATTACTACGTTTGTCCTTGTTAGCTCACTTAGCACATCTCGGCATTCCTGGACAAGAGCTGAGCTCATCCTGCGCTTGCTGATGGCTTTGAGAGCCGCTTGACTGAGTGAATGCGGATTTCACTCTCCGCTCCCATCCTGACTTCATCCTTTATTGCAACTTGCAATATAGCATAGACCTCAGCCTGGAAAACAGCATCTTCGACTGGTATATTCCGGCGCCGGCTGACCCAGAATTGGCTATCCACGAATCGTCCGTATACCGCGATTGAACGTCAGCCTGATGAGGTGTCATATCCTCCTTCCATTGATCCCTTGTTTGAATTTCAATTTCAAAAGACCTTTTGAGCCTAAGGCGAAGGAGAGGAATCTCCTGCCGCATAATAGCAGCAATTTCCATGTGGTCCGTTCCTATTGGATTTGTATACCAAGTTCCGCAATCGATCATCCTCTTGTCCGACGTGTGATTTCCACGTCAGCTTACTGTCCATAACGACCCCAAGGTACTTGACCTCCTGCTTAAGAAGCAGTTGTCTCTGGTAGAGGGTTGGTGGTCTGAATCCTGCTAAATTCCTTCTCCTAGTGAAGATTATGAGCTCTGTCTTTTCTGGATTGACTGAGAGTCCTGACTCAATACACCATTGTTCAATTATCCTACATGCCACTTGCATGCGTTCGCAGACGGTTGTTAGGAACTTGCCCGTCATCACAAGTCCATCGTACGCCTGCGCATAAAAGCCCTCGGATTGTAGCTTCCTCAAAAGACCATCCATTACCAAACACCAGAGGCGTGGAGATATGCAGCTCCCTTGAGGCAACCGCCCTGCACCACAGCCTCAACTTGGCAGTCTCCCATGGAGGCACTAACTGTACGGCTTTGGAGTGCAGATTTCACCAGGCGATCTGCTCTGCTACTTGTCTGCCTTTTAAGGCTTTGCAAATGGTTGATGTCCTCGCTTTATCAAAAGCATCTTTCACGTCAAAGAAGAGAGATAGTGCTACTTCCTTGTTTGCTATGGCCTTTTCTGCTTTCTGCACCACAGCATGTAGAGCAGTCTCTGTTGACTTGCCCTTGCCCTTGCTGTATGTGTGTTGGTTCCTATGTAGTGGATGCTCTGTTAGGTATCTATCCACCATCTTTTCTAAGGTTTTCATTAGGAAAGACGTCAGTAAAACTTATTGGTCTGAAGGATTTGGGAGCACTGTAGTCTTGGCGGATGAGTTAATAAAAAGTTACCTGTTGAATACACAAATCAAGTGTGCAATATGGCGGATTAATATAATGTTTGAAAGGTCAGTCATTGTGTAAAAACTAACATCTCGAAAAAAGCTGAAGTGTGGCTTAAGAACCTAGTAAGTATTAATAACAAAACAATGTTTTTTTGTTTATAGATTTTGATGGTGCTCAGTTTCTTTTAGTTTAGTTTGTTAGCTTTATTGATGGAACATCCCAGTATACTAATCTAGAAGAAAAGATTTCGATTTTGTCTTTTATTACTGTAATTTTTAAAAGCAATATAGCATGTTTCATTAAGTTTGTTTTTTGTATTTGTAATTTATCAAAAAAATTTTCATAAAGGTTGGTGTATGACCTGGAACTTAATTTTCATTTATCAAATTTCAGACCTTCATTGATGAAGAGTAAAGTACCCTTATTTTGAAAGATGCAGATAAGATTTATTTGAACAAGTTTTATATTATTTTAGGTCTGCTCAGATAGAGATTTGGTTGACATATGAGTGATTTGATTTTTCCTTAAATTTCGGCTCTCATTTCTTCAAATGTAAATAAATATGGAATGTTTAAATAATATCAAGTTTAGGGGTACTAGTTTAATCTTTTATTATAATCTTGCTGAATAGGTGAGAATATTTGTAGTAAAACGTCAACCTTAAACGGAACTATGGAAATGTGGGCTGGGTGGCTATGGATGCATTTTTGAAGAACTAAACACAATTTATACATTATGTAATATATTGGATAGTTTTGACTGGGATAACGGGAGGGTTGTGGCACTGGTTTTGCTTGACTTCTCTAAAGCTTTTCATACCATAAATCATTAGTTACTTGTGCACAGTTCCAGTTTAACAGTTTTTGACCATCAAATTGTTTGTTTTATAAAATCATACCTTGGCGACAGATTGCAGAAACTAGTGATGGGGGTGATAAAGCATAATCTTTGACACATACAACTTCTGGGGTTTGTTTATAATGCATGTGCTGACGATATGCAGCTGAGATTAGGTTTTTACCCACTAGAATATCTTATGAACAGAGAACTTCAGAACATTAAAAGATATTTCTGTGAATCATAGTCTTTTTTTAAATACATCCAAAACTGCAGTGACTTTCTTTGGTGATAATTGACATTGTTCGTCTTCATATAGACACTGATTAAATAGATTGTTAAATCTCTGGGTCTGTACATGGACGGAACGCTTGAAATTCTCAGCTTCTTAGTCAAGAAAGCGTTTTTTCATTTTACAGTAGCAAACATTTGTCTGAGGCTGAGAGTGATGTTGATCGAGCCCTTAGTGCTATCACATTTTCAATTAGTGATTTTGTGTATGGTTATTTTTAACTAGAACTGAACAAAATAGAGTACAAAGTGTAAAATTCGTGTTGTCGGTTGACTTGTTCTCTGAGGAAATACGACCACATATCAGTCAGCTTTTGGGAACTAAGTACGCTTACTTAACCAAATATATGCTGTTAATACACGTGAGACAGCTTTACTTAGCAAACACAAAACACACTACCTTGTTACAGAGATGTTTTTTCCTATCAGGCATTAAAGATTTTTACCAGCCTTTCTGACAATTTCAAACTTTTGAGTTGTGAATCTTTTTAACGTAAGTAGAAAGAAAACTTTTAAGTTAAGCAGCTAAAAGTTGAGGACTTTAAAATATATTTTATCATTTTATTTACCTTTGTTAATAATTTTTAACACGCGACTTTTCAACATTACCAAATTTACCGTTTTTTAGTAATTGATAGGAACTCATATTTTTTAAATGTAGATTGCAGTTATAATTTTGAACAAAAGAGCAGCATGCAAGTGCTCAGTGCAGGTATGCTTTCGTCAAGTACCTCTTTCTTTTCCCGTATGTTCACAATTTTAATGTGAGGATTTCTTTGTTCTGGCTAAGAACACCTTCATCTCTATAACATCCTTCAACTGTCTAAGTAAGTTGTTTTGAGCAGCAGCTTTGGCATAATTTTTGTGTTGTAATTTCAGGGTCTTCCATTAAGGAGAAAAAAACTGTTTTTTTTTACTTCCCCCGTATTTCTCAAGAAATTCAAAATAGCCATCGATGTATTTTAGCTCGAAGAAAATCGTAACAAAAAAACAATTGAATGAGAAACAAAAGACAACGCCAAGGACGTTGCGTTTTTTAAACAGAACACCCTATATATTATTACATTTTTGGATTCTATGGTTAATTCTAAGTGTTTTTTAATAAGGGTACTATATGTCTATCTTCAACTCTTTTTGATTTATTGATGTTTGAAAATTGACATAGCTTATCAAAAACTAAAATAGGAATGTGAAAGTTATTTTGCTCTAGGTCCAACCGTTCACATGCTATGACGGCTCAAAGAAGCAAAAAGTCAAAAAAATACCGGTTTTCCTCCTCATACTTTTAGGCTCTCACCTTCAGGCCTAAAGCTTACACAATTGAGGTGAAAAATCTGCTTGCATGTACGTTAGCAGCGATGTCGAGTCTCAGTTCTTCTAATTTTAACTTTGCACTTGTCACATTTCATCCGGCATCACGATGCTTCTGCCATAGATTCACTATTAAGGCTATCATATACAGATACAGAATTAAAAATGACCTTGTGATGACGTAGGACATATCTAGGAATCCACACATGAAAACATGGAATTTATACCGTTTTGGACTAGCTTCTAGTTATAAAACTAAAAGTTTCAAATTGATAAAATTACCAAAAATTGACCATAACAGCTAAATAAAACGGCAAATAGTTTTTACCCACAACATACTTTTAAGATCAACATGTAATTAATATTCCTCACAATTAAAACGAACCTGCGATGTTTATAAAATTTATTTCAACGATGTTATCTCTTTAATACACCTCGAGTTATCTATATAAAATATAATCAATTCGATATAACAACGTTTTAACAAAAAGTTTCCTAATGTAAAAAATAATAAGTAAAATTAATATATCGCCACCAACTGATTTTAAGATTTCATGGATTTTTTATTATTATAAAGTTGTAACTTGTTTATATATGCGATGTGACTATGAACTAATGTACGCCTGCTTTTTTTGTTTTTATAGGAATTACGATAATTTTACTATTTCTCGTTTATTTTTAAAATAATTAGGACAACTCGGATTTCATAACAAACAAAAAATTAAGTTTTATTTTAACTGAAAGATTCTCTAGTCACCTAACGCTATTAATTAAATACAAAAAAAAATAAAACAAATGTCTATAGTTTCAAAAATCTAAATGGACATTTAGATAATTTCAAAGTTTATCAGAATGAAAATGAAAATTGGAAAAAAGGGGCAAAAAAAATTTAAAATCCAGACAGAGCGCCACTTTCAGCATGTATTAGTTCACAGTCATATGCTATATTGATAAGCCAACATAGTTTTATTTAACAACAAAGACGATAATAATAATAACTATATCGGTGGCAATATGTATCTTATAGACTATACTTATCACATGTTCAATAATTTCAAGAACCTTTGAGGTTATATGGGAAATATACAGCTCACTTAAAACGGCTTTAGAAATATATATATTTTTATTGTTGCATACCAACAGGATAAATTTCCTTAAATACATTAAAACATGAACATTGTAGAAATTATCCTATGGTAAAAACGGATAGCATTCAAAGGCCATTTTTAACGCATTTTATGAACTTAATATTAGTTAAATAAAGCTTTTCGTTTGGAGACTATTAGGTAACGTCAAGTTCACATTATGTACTTAATTCATTGCACTAAATTCTCTATTCGGAACACTCTGTGTCAATTTTATGATTATACTGCTGCTAGAATCAAACAATATTAATAATGTAACTTTCATAATATAAAACTATTAAAACTTATAATAAAACACTAAAAAAATAAAGTTATAAAAGAATGAGAGCATTTTTATTACCACTGGCAAGGAAAAATTAAAAATAAATAGTCGTTTTCACATTAAAGATACTTACTTCACTTTTACCCTGTTTTGGGATTATCAGGTTGCAATTAAGTAGTCATATTTGAGTGAAAAAACACTCGGACTAAAAAATATGCCCTTTTACAAAGGTAACTTATATAATAGCAAACTAACATAGGACCACATAACGGAACGATAGTTGATGCTGATTTAATTCAAATTCAAAAACATTTATTGTGTAAAGATAAAAAAAAAAACAGTCATTATTACACAAAAGAACAAAGTACAGTAGATAGTGGTATTAACAACCAGGCCCCAAATTTTGAATGAAAAATTGATGGGTAACCATTAAAAAAAATCGACATCTGGTATAAGACGTAGATGTAATTTATTTAATATTTGCAGCCCTGCCATGACCTAAATTTAACTCAATTGCATTTCAAAATAGCATAAACAATTTCTGACATTAAAATCCGGTTTCAAGTTGACATTTAACAAGAGAAGATAATAAGTTTAAGTAAGAATCTTTGGAAAATATTCCAAAGTTTACAAGTAAGAATTTTATTGAATTTAGGATATTCATTAAGAACGCTCAAGTGAATAGTTGGGGCACGGTGTCCAGCTATTTGATATACTTAAACAAGCTAGAGAATTTTGTATTTCTAGAATTTTTGTATTTATTCTACGGATGCTACAGACTCTTGTGCAGTTAAATGTGGTATGAAAGTAAGTACGAACCTAACCTATTTAAAAACGCGAAAACATTTCCATGAGATCAGATTATTTTCAAACCACGGGTTCTTCTATATTCCTTCCGCCTAATTATTTTTTTAATTCAATGTAAGATCATAATAAATAATATCACTTAAGTGTACTTTTGTTATTTTTTCAGAATAACATACCTGCCACCTCTCGAGCGCTGGACAACCTCTTAGTTAAAATTGGAGTTTGGAGTGAGCTGATTTTAAAATAAAAAGGTTGGCTAAATTCTAAGTGTAAAGTGAAAATATGATTATATCCGGTGTAGTTTAAAATGATAATTTTTGTTTCAATTTTCGTAGCTATCAGAATGTTTAAAGATTGCAGCTTATTATATTCGAAATAGCAAAACAGAATATTTGTTAAATTCAGGCACTTTGTCAAACTGGAACTTAAGGATCAGAATTTTGTAATTTGAAGGCAGTACATAAACCGAAAACGTCACGTGGCCCACCTTTACATTTATAGTATTGAAAAATTCAGTTGTACTTTACAGTCTAAATTAAAAAAATAACATGTTAAATTATATTATAAATTTATATTTCAAAACGGATGTTGATTTTTATAGTCTAAATTTGTCTATCTGCAGACAAGTTAATTATTATCGAACGATTTTGAAAATTTAAATTCTGTCTGAAAACCACAAACGTATTGTATATTAAATATTCTATACTCAGGACATCTTGAAAGCAACGGAGTTTCAGTTATTTTTGGAATAGATTGTATTTCAATTGGCACAAAGTAATAAAACCAATAAGAGGTTCCGCTAGTTTAGAAATCTTGTAGGTTCTTCGTTAAAAATATTACGAACACCAAAAAAATTTGGTAAAATCTTCACAATAAACAGCAAAATTTAAACGAGCTCAAATCAAAAACCATATAAGTTTATATATATATATATATATATATATATATATATATATATATATATATATATATATATATATATATATATATATATATATATATATATATATACCGGGTGACAATGAAACAACTACCAGGGCACCATTTGAAAACAGCTCGAGAATGGAATTTGGTGTGTTGATAGGGTTGAATATTGTGAACATTTGTAACATAAAAAAATTGAATATCGTTTCCGGTTTCCCCGGAAATGACCGCGGCTTCGTTATTTTAAATGGAACACCCTGTATATTTTATGTTTTTTGAAGTATCTTAACTTTTGTATAACATAACCTATGTCTAAAATGTATAGTTGCTTAAAAATGTACATAATTACCACTTAATTGTATTTTATAGAAAAACGGAGTAGGCCAGGATAAAAACAATCATGGTTATTTACTCTTTATTCAAGTTTCAAAAGTTTTGATCAGACCCTGTACCATAACGGGTCAACTGACGACTGATTAACATAATAAAAATAGCGTAACTAATTTTCAATTTTGCAGTTGTTTATGAAAGTTAAGTTAATGATAACTTAACCTAGTGTGATAACTACCTATGCATATTAGCCTTGACAGAGGTTGCTATGGTTTTTAAAAATAAATAAATTTTGACAAGTAACTTTTATCACTTGTGGCGAATTGTTGCACTTTTTGTAAATTCTCTTGCTTTATTTCGTGTCTCTATTGGTGAAGACTAAAAGTTCTTTGTAATCTCTTTAAAATGGCAAGTTTTACAAGGGCGGAACAAATAGATATGCTTCTCGTTTATGGCGAGTGCTTGTAAAGTAAAAGGCATGCTGAAACACTCTACTCAGAGCGATACCCCGACAGAAATCAACCCTGCTATGCCTATTTTCCGTGGCTAGTACAATATTTGAAAACAGTTCCCCAAAACGAAAATGAAGGAAAGTTCATTATTAATAAAGAAACTGAAATAAACATTCTGGCATGTATGAATGCTGATCCAAGTATTTCTACTCGCCAAATTGAAAGTGAAGTTGGAGTTAACAGAGAAAGTGCAAGGAATATTTTGAAGAAACATAAGTACAAGCCCTACAAATACCAAATCCACCAACACTTCGGTGTTAATGACTTTGCTCGGCGAGTTGAATATTGCCGATGGTTTATGGAAAATTCTAACCATAATAATAACTTTAATAGATTAATATTATTTTCTGATGAGTTTCGCTTCACGAATCTGGGAATGTTCAATAGGAACAACGTAACATATTGCGCAAATAAAAATCAATATTTATTTAGAGAGGGATCTTTCCAAGAACGCTTCGGTGTTAATGTTCGGCTAGGTGTTTTAGGAACGAGAATTGTGGGCCCAATATTTTTTAATAAGCCCCTTACAGCAGAAACTTATTTGAACTTTCTAGAAACAACAGTTACCGATTTTTTGACAATTTACCTCTTGCAGAAATTCCCAACATCTACTTTCAACAAGATGGTGCACCGGCCCATAACGCTCGAATTTGTGTAAATTATTTAAATGACAGGTTTTAGGACCAATGGATAGGAACGAATGGACCTGTAAGGTGGCCAGCACGTTCGCCTGATTTAACACCTCTAGATTTTTCTTCTGGGGTCATATCAAAGAAAAAGTCTATTTAACACAACCTGAAAATTTGGACATTTTAAGAAATCGTGCTATTAATAATATTAGTATAACTGAAAAAGAAAATGTATTATACGGAAAATGTCTTGATTATGATTAACTACGTTCTTTTTTCTATTTCTTGTTTTCACTTCGTCATATTCGTTTCTGTTTTTAAATTTAAATGAATTAAAAGATGATTCCTTTGAACAGTAGGTTATTTTGAATCCATGGCCAACTTTGCCGGTGGTATGATTAAATAAGTGCTAGTAATATTGATTTTCGCTTTTGATGAGCATTAACAACATGTAAATAGGGTACCAAATTTTCAAGTTTGCAGTGATCTATGGAAGTTGAATTTGTCATACTGGATAGGGAAGGGTTTGTTCCAGCCAGTTGACCCGTTATGGTACAGGGTCTGATCAAAACTTGAAAAATCGATTTCCGAAAAATACATTTTTTGACATTTTGTTGGATGAAGGCTTGAATAAACAGTAAATAACCGTGATTGTTTTTATCCTGGCCTACTCCGTTTTTCCATAAAAGACAAATAAGTGGGAATCATGGCACATTTTTAAGTGGGTTTATTTGGAAAGCTGTACATTTTAGACATAGGTTATGTTATGCAAAAGTTGTTTAGAATTGTTAAGAGAATTCAAAAAACATACACTATACAGTGTGTTCCATTTTAAATAACGAAGTCGCGGTCTTTTCCGGGGAAATCGAAAACGTTATTCAATTGTGTTTATGTTACAAATGTTCACAAAGTTCAACCCTATCAACACACCAAATTCCATATTTTTATCACTAGCCGTTGTCAAATGGCGCCCTGGGTAGTAGTTTAATTGCCACCCGGTATAATTTAGTAATGAAGTTATAGCGGTAGCTCTATTCGTTAAAAAATCTACTTTTTTCTATCGAAATTTTAAACTAAAACCTTATAACAACTTTTCCTACCAATTTGGAATTCATTTGGTCTAGTTATCATTTGTTTACAAACAGGTCAGCAAACAAGTTTTATACTTTTTATCAATAGAAATTTAACCTACTACAAAATCAACCTTAACTCCATGGTCTCTTAAAACAGAAAAATAAAACGTAAAATATTCCATAGTTTACTTTAAATAAGATTAAGAAACCAAGGGAAGTTTTTTACACTGCATATTAAATTACATATACACTTTAAGGAAAGCATGATTAGGTAATCGTTATATTAGTGGTTTTCACACAAAATTTAAATTCTGAAAATCGTTTAAATTTATTTGTCAAAGTTAGACTAGATCACCATCTATCTCAAAAGTTAGGAAGTTTAGTACTAAGTTTAAACTCAATCAACATCAAATATCGATTTTGCATATCTTAGCAGGTATCATTTGGAAATCCTATTCCTATCAAGGCATTTGGCAATATCTTCTGTTCTGTATTTGATTATCAGCAAAAGACAAACTGTATTATAGATAAGCCATTTTAATTATTAATTTAAGCAAATTGAGAAGTACAAAAATAAGTATTGGCCAGAAAAACGACTGTGCTGGGACCCTATGTGGAATGCATTAGTATTTTAACATAACTCAAATACAAGCTTTTTACAAGTACTACATGAAACAAAAAATAACTACCAATTTTTTTCCAGGCAAGAACATTTTCTACCTCATTAAAAGATGCCTCATTTTGGGGTAAAACTATGGGAAACGTTAGCTTTCTGACAGCCAACTCTACGTGTGGCAGTGGCAATGCCTCATTTAAAATTATCATCATTTTCAGCTAAAAAATGTTTGGAATCTCTGTTAACGATCTAGTAGGGCCTGAATGAAATCTCTTTACGAATAATACACGAACAAATTAATTACCAACTCTACACTTCTACGAGTGCCAAAAAACTATATAATTTCGGTTAATCTTATACCCAAAATAAGGCATATTGAACCAAAACTGACAGTTTTCTGCAGCCCGTAGAGTTGACAGTCAATTTTAGACTGAAACAATCATATATTGTACAACGAAAAATACTAGCTTTTGTTTGACAGAAAAACAAAAAAAAATATTTTTATATCCAATACAGCACAAGTAAAAATATACCAAACTGTACCAAAATATATTCATTCTTATAAAAAGTCTATAATCTTTGATTTTTAATACTTATTTTTTTGAATCCATAGTAATCGGAAAAGTGTGAAAAAATTAACAAATTTAAGAAGAAAAAAAAAATAACAACTAGTCTAATTTTTAAAAATTATCTTCGTCAGACTTTTGTATTCTAGGCTCCACGTTTTCTATTACATTGTGCAACATTTCTTGGGGAATATTT
>JAUTXW010001647.1:0-35737 GCA_030620095.1 Kuschelorhynchus macadamiae | reverse complement strand
TATATAGATATATAGATATAGATATATATATATATATATATATATATATATATATATATATATATATATATATATAGATATATATAGATATATATAGATATATATATATATATATAGATATATATAGATATATATATATATATATATATATATATATATATATATATATATATATATATATATATATATATATATATATATATATATATATATATATATATATATATATATATATATATATATATATATATATATATATATATATGTATATGTATATGTATATATATACACGGTTAGTAAAAAGAACCGGAACGCTTAAATATCTTCAAAACCGCTAAAGTTGTGCTTACAAAATGTGGCATTTGGGAGTTTCTAGACATGCGGAATTTATTTATTTATTTACGGATACACCATTTTTACAAAAGAGTAAATAGCAAAGCAATAATTAACAATAAATTTTTAAAACTAATTACATGCACACCAACATCCCAAACATCGAAACACGAGGTACACAGTAAACGGCACCTAAAAGAAAGACTAAAGACTATAATAATGTCTATGATGTCAGTCGTTTTACTGCACTTCTAAAAGTAATAACTGAGCCATGAATTGGCAGATTATGCTTATTAAAATTATGTTGCATTCCATTAATTGGACCATCCAAGCCATAATTTCGGGTGACATTTCCTGGATAAAATAATGAATTAGAGCGGGTTCGATGTAAGGTGTGTAAAGATAATTAACCTAGTAAATAAGCTCAGTCAATATATACATTAACTAATTTAAACAATGTCGACCTGCAACCTCCTATTCTGAAGTGTAGACATACCTAAAATACTAAGAAACGGTCGTAATTAGTATGATTATCAACTTGGGGTGTCACCAGCCTAAAACTGCATATTCGTAAAAATGTATTTTGAATATTTTCTATTTGTTTGATATGAACGTCATAAAAAGGAGACCACACCGGACTTGCATACTCCAAAATCGATCTAACATATGAACAATACAGTACTTTCAAAACATGACAAGAGAAATCATTACTAAATCTAGAAATATAACCCAAACACTAGATGTTTGCTCGATGTATCACATTCATGAGATTAGTTAATTGAGTTAACCTACAGTCAAACAGAACACCAAGGTCTTTGATCTACTGAACTCTTTTATGTGCAGTTTCACTTATCCTGTAATCAAATTGAATTAATTACGGTTTTTGAGAAGGTAATGCATGAACATTTATTAGTATTTAAGCTTAAACCATTTAAAATTGACCAGCAAAAAAACATGTCCACCTCTGATTGCAAATATTGACAATCCAGAGAAGTAGAAATGTCTTTAAATATTTTAAGATCATCAGCATGCTTAAGAAAAGTACTGTGTGGTAAAAAGACACTTATGTTGTTAAGAAAGAAAATTAATAATGTGGGCCCACAATGGGAGCCCTGTGGAACACTCGACGGTACTGCAATTTGATTTGATATACAATTATTAATTCTAATACTTTGCGTCCGCCCCGTTAGAAAACTAGTTAGCCATCACTAAGCCCCAGAGCCTTAAGTTTTGCCAGTAATAGACCATGATTTACCCTATCGAAGGCATCAGTATAAATAGCATCAACTTGATATCCCCTCTCTAAAGCGTTCAAAAGGTGGTCCTCATAAGTTAGAAGATTAGCTAGGGTAGATCGCGCAGGTTGAAAACCAAATTGTTCGTCCATAATTACGCCTCTACAATGCCAGGCCAGAGAAGAGGACACCAATGAATCGAACAACTTTGGAATCGTCGACTGAATACAGATTCATCTATAATTTGTAACATCGCTGCGATTACCTGATTTAAAAATAGGAGTAATGTATGCATGTTTCCAGAAATACTCCAGAATTCAACATTATAAAACTGATTAATAGCCTCATCTATATTGGTTTTATTAAGTAGCATTTCCCAATCAACCGAAGAAAAAAACTCATTTAAAGATAAGAAGTTACTATTTTTGAAGTCATAATATTTTAAATTAAACTTTAAAGAATCATTTGATGACGCAGGGGGAATGAACATCAATATCATTTAAATTTGTAAAGCATAGGTTAAGAAAAACATTATTGTTATTAGGAATGTTTATCATTTGAAACAAATTAAGAAAGCTAAAAGAGTTACCCACCATATTTGCAGCCGACAAAGGAGAACACTTAACACTAACACTATGGACTTCATTAGACCACACGGCACTAGGGAGGTTGTAGTCACGAAATAGCAGAAGAGAATGATCAGGATTAGCCTCGATTATATCACTTACAGCCTGGCAATGGTCACTGTAAACCTTATGAGAAGAATTAGGAGGGATATAAACTTCACCAAAAATGAATTTTTTGTTCCCCAGAGATAATGAACAGAACATTTGCTCCACTAATTCGACTGTGATCTTCACCTGTTTGGATTTAAGCTGGTTTCCGATGGCAATAAGTACTCCACCACCTCTAGATTTAAGACTTGTTTCAGCGTTTTTGTCAGTCCGATAGATGTCATATCCAGGGATATTGACCTCATCAGCCGAGTGATCATCAGTGAGCCAAGTTTCAACTATAATTATCACATCATAAACACTAAGGCATGCTCTTCTACGTAGGTCCTTTAATTTAGATGAAATTCCACCAGCGTTCTGAAAATAACAGCTTATTAGTTGTCGTTTTTTGGAGGGCGCGTATCTTGTATTATTTTTGGAATCCCATGAAAGTATCGTATTATGAGGTCATTTTCACCATTTTCCCTCCTTTGAGAGAGTTCTAAATGCAGTTTTGTAATGTAGTTACGTTGAGAAATTGCCATGTCGGCGCTAATTCGTAAAGCAGAACCACTCACTAACAACTGTCTTCTGTTTTGTAAACATTTTTTAGCAGAGTCTGATGATCCAAAAACAATACATAGTGGGCGTGGTCTGTCACTCACTCGGCCTAGTCTCAAAGTCTTGAAAGAACTGCATTCAATATTGATTATATTGGATTAAGTTTAACATGGTTTTTGCTTCGGAGCAATCATGTGCCACTCTTGCCTCAATATTGCTGGATGAACTTTCAGCAATATTATGAACGATTATATTTTTTTCTTTTATTGTACGCTCTTGCATTTCCCTAAGATCACATTCGGTATTATTACTATCAGTCAGGCCAGGCATGTCGGCGGCGACAAAATTATTTTGCTGGGTTTTAATACTGTGTAGCTCAGCTCGGATTTCTCTCAGCTCAGTGTTTAGTGCCGAAATTTTATTTCTATCCTCGCTGAGATTTCTTAATTCTTAATTATTATTTTATGAAGCTGAGTTATAGCCAAACGAGCATTACCAGGATTAAAGTCAGATCCATGTAGATGTAAAGGTAAGTCGGGGTCTGGCACTCCTGTATAAACACCAATGCTACTTAAACGCTTATTTGCGGTAATATTTGCAATAGAAGTGCTAGCTGCCATTGACATTGAGGTGCGATTAGCTATGCCTAGACTGTTACGATGAAGTACAGCAGTTTCATTGGAGAGATTATTTAAGTGTTCTTTACATGTTACACAATACCACGGAATCTTCTGACTTGAACATACTTCAATTTCGCTTTCAGTCACTTGCGCCCATCTCGCATGGAAACACGAATTACAACCTCTGGCACAACCAATTTTATATGAAATTTTACCAACAAGTTTAGTACAGGCTTTGCATATCAATTTGCCCATTTTCTATTAACAAAATTGAATAACGACGTGTAGCGCAAAAGCTCTCCAGAATCAACGAGTTTTTTGATTGAATTTTGATTTTGAATTTATTGAATCGTTTTTGTAGAAATTCTTCGAATATTTTTGATAACTAAAAACAGCAAGGGTTAAACACAAATTTGCTTAATTGAAACAATGCTTTTAAATTACACTAGATATGAAGGCAGTACACAATGGGCTACTTTAATTCCGAAAAACGGAGAAAAATCTGAAATTTTTTCATTACTTTTAGCACTTGAAAATCGTCCATACGTTGCGAAATATCACTTACTCTTTGAAAAATTGTATCGGCACTGTTGCCAGATTTTCCAAGTTAGTGCTACAGTTAGTCATTTTCTCTTCTTAAATAGAATGCCCTATTTATTTTTATTGCACTAAATTGGCCATCTCAAATTTAGTAATATCCCAAATTTTCAAATTGTATCTATACTAGTTGTGATATGACAATATCGCATTTACAGTAAAAAACTTTTAATATCATCAAAATCGCTAATGTTGTGCTTACAAAATTCGGAGTTTGGGGGTTTTTGGGCATGTGGAATCGAAAAATTGTATCAGCACTGTTGCCAGATTTCCCAGTTTTGTGCTACAAGTAGTTATTTCCTTATCTTAAATGTATGTCCTATTTATTTTTATTGCACTAAATTGGCCGTCTGAAATTTAGTACTATCCCAATTTTTCAAAATTCTATCTGCACCGGTTGCTGAGATATGACAACAACGCATTTACATTAAAAGTACTGGAGCGCCTAAATATCTTTTAAACTGCTAAAGTTGTGCTTACAACGGGCGAAACAACAACGACAAGACAACAATAACGCTAAGATAAGAAGGATATTAAAACTCAACGGACTAAAACAACAATAACAGAATACTTATTTTAAAGACACTATTTTTTAATTAAATGTTGAAAGGGGTCCCATTATTTCCCAGACAGTACCCAAGTCGATCATAAAACTCTTGCAGTATGTTGCTCAACATATTTGGTATTACAAGTGCGGATTCTTTCGCGGAGTTCGTCTAAGTTTTCTGGACGATTCTTTTATACACGATCCTTCAAATGACCCTACAAGAAGTCCAGTGGAGTCATATCAGGGGATCGAGGTGGCTACTCTAATGCACCACGTCTTCCAATCAGCCTCCCCGTATATTGGTTGTTTAGGAACTGCGTGGCTTTCCTTAAATAATGCGGTGGAGCACCATCATGTTGGTACCAGCTTTCACCCACATTTCCAATTTCTTGAGCGGCAGGAACTATGTTCTCTGAGGAGCTCTAAATACTTATGTCCAGTTAATACATCTTCTATGAAATAAGGGCCTATAATATTGTTGCCCAGTATCCCCACCAATACATTAATTTTCTCAGGATATTGGGTATGAAGTTCTTCCATCCAGTAAGGATTATCTCTAGATCAAATTCGACAATTGTGCCTATTAACTTGGCCGTTCAAGCAAAAAGTAGTCGCTGAATACAATTTTGTGCGCAAAATAAGGATCTTGGTTAATATTTTCTATCATGTTTTCGGCGAATTCAGTGCGGCGGTCAGGATCATGCTCTAAAAGCTTTTGGGTATAATGGATCTTGTACGGCCTCAATTTGTTTTCGTTTAAGCTAGTCCTTACAACTGGTTGGTGCTTATTTTTGGATTTTCCTCTATTTGTAACAAAACGTTTAATTTATTTTCTTCACTTGTAGCAGTTTTTGGGCGGCCGGTTTTAGGTAAAGATGTTATGGACCCTGTTTCCTGGTAGCGTCGACAAGATCTGTGGACGGTTGATTTTTTATTGGTTTGTTAGGAAAAAGGAAACTTCTTGGTATATTCTGGTTTATTTCCATATCCGCGACAAATCAAAATATCAATACGTTGGGTCTTTGTCAGAATGAAAGCCATAACCAAACTTGTAATTTTATAATTAATACAATATTAAGCTGTTTAATTGACAGTGATAATGCGTTTAATTTTTCATTATTGTATCATGGTAACGGCCAGTGCTCCAAAAACAACTGTTGCAGCACCTACTTGTTACAATAGCCGCATGGGGCTATTATTACGATACGTGCATTTTTCTATCTCGATCAGAAAATCTTGTTCGTTTTTCTAACCTTCACGTTTCTGTCCGTTAACGTCGCGCGTCGGGGGAATATGCTTCAATGTAGTGGATCGTAGAGGACGAATAAATTTAAATAAACGAAGTAAATACACGAGGGGCCATCTACATTTTCTCTAAGACTTGTGTAAAAATCAAGTCGATCAGTGATGAGAGTAAATTTCGAGAAATTTGAAACTTAAAACAATTTTTATCCGCATATTAACTAGATTATCTCATAAGGTGAAATGTAATTTTTTATAAATAAAACACAAATGTAAATTATACAGGTTGTAGAAAAATTAGGTACTATTAGGGCATTAAGGGAGAAAAAACGCCATTTAATTATAATTTTTAATCACGTATGGTTAAGATTAATACTTTAAGGTAAAATGTAATTTTTTAATAATTAAATATTTTATACCGGTTGTAAATAAGTAAATGCAAAAAGGTAAATAAGTTATTAAAGAGTGATATTGTCTAGGGGTAAAAAAATTAACGTAGGGTTAGCATTTATTTATTAAGAATGTAGGTTCGATTCATATTATATTTATTACTTACGTATGAATAAGATTTATTTATTAAGAATGTAGCGTTTATAAAAATTAATGCAGAAGACGAATAATACATTTATATAAAACAAGTTTATGTTTAATATTATCAGTAGGTGTTCCGTTGTTTTTTTTCGATTTGATAAAAAACGTAAAATTTCTTGTTTTGCTTTTTCGGTATTTTATGGATTTGAAATTAGGTTGTGTTTATATCGGGAATAAATAAACTAATATTAACTGCGCTTTGGGGAACGAACATTTTGCGTGACAATATTGCCATTTGTTTCCATTTACATGTTATCGTGAGTAATATCTTAAACAATTACACTAAAATTCTTGGAGTTGGATACGTATAGGTGACGTACGTATGCAAGTCGTACAGTGAGTGTTTTGTTAGATGTAAGGCAGAAAGAATCATAAACAGAGGTTAGTTCGTATGTAATCGTGATTTAAATTGTATCAAACTGCGTCTTGGGGTTAGCCCAGATTAGGATTTTTTAGGTTTGTACTTTGTCTTAAAACACGAATTCTCTCTAATAAGCTAGATGTGACATCAGAAAGCAATCAAGGATCGTGCAGTAAACTTGTCAACAGTATCATCTAAAACATCTCGTCGCGTGCGTGAGTAATTTGTTATCGACCAATCGCAGCTCTTTATTTAATACCATGCTCTTAGAATCCTTTGTTTCAAAATTGCTTCCTGCTGTATATCTATTTTTTTGATTTACGGGTTTTCGAGCTGGTGGCGCAACCGTACAGCCATTGGTAGAATCTGTAAAGCGAATTAAAAGCAAATAGGTCGTCAGACGCGACGAAAATATTTGAATTAAATAAGGCCTACATTTTTGATAGTGTAATTCTCGGAGTATACTGTAAAATTCTTGTTTTTGACCGATAGTCCGGCGGCGCAATACGCGCTTGGAGTTTGCAAGTTATTTCCTATACTTGCTCATTAATATTATAATTGATTTTTTAATTGTGCTTTTTAGGTGATCGCGATCGCCAAAATGATAGGTTTAAAAGAGATCGTAACGAATACAATGGAAATAATTATAACAGAAGAAAACGACCCATCGTTACAACAAAGAGCGGCAGGATAATTAAAGGGAGGGGCCGATTTGTGAGTATAAAATGTATTTTTAACATAAATATAAGCGCTTTAATGTCTGACGTACGAGCCGTTGGCAAAACAATATTCATTGCATCTATTAAAGGTTCCGACGAGTTGAATAAACCGGCGAAATATCGAATTCTTCTCAACAACACACAAAGCGATATGTTTTTATGCGTTTTTCCGCCCGGTTCCTTCAAACGTTGTAATCCAAGATCCATGCGTCGGACTTGCTATCATATATGTTTTCTTTTTAAGTTCATGTTTTGAGTTGATAAAAAGCAGTTTTTAGCCATTAAATACGAGTAAACATGATTCTAGTATTTTTAAATGATAAATGGTTGGTAATTTTGGGGTGACCAGGGTTATTCACGTAGATGGTCTGTTAGATGTATCTTGACCAGTTCTACTCAGCTTTATTTGATGTGTGGGGATAAAAGCTTATAACGCATCTTTTTAAATATATTTTGACAGATATGGTGTTGCCAGATCTATCTTAAACTGACAGCAAGTCACGGCCGTAGCCAGTAGTCTAACTTGGGGAGGTAATAGTTATTTATACTACAACCTCCTTTTTTTTATTTTTTTTTATTGTTTTTTTTTTTTTTATTTTTTATTGTGCTCAGATTCTTTTATTTCGGAGGCGTTAGGGCGTGAGTTCAAATAATTTAAACAATATTGTGGGCGCCAGGCCTAGAGTGGCCAAAGAGGTTGAGCAGAAAAGAAAAAAACAAGATAGATACTAATGTACGCTAAGACACAATACTTAAGTGGTATTAAATGTTGTTCAACACAATCAACAGTAACAATCAAATCACCACATATGAGGTAAAACGATAACTACAATATTCATGAAATTAAATGTGCCAAATGAAATAATATTTATATCTTTAAGTTTAATATCTTGAAAGTACTGAAAAATTTTAATACATAAATTTACCATAAAAGTTAAATGAACTACCAGTAATTAAATATTTTGATTATTAAAATTTAAATTATGCAAAACTGATTAGGTGGAAAGATTGGAGTGAATATTTAAAGTATTAAAATTTTAAATTAAGTAAAATGATTAGATTGATAATTGAAAAGAAAGAGAGAGGGCAAGGATACAACCTTGAATTAAATTTTATTTTCTTAATTAAGTTTTATATTTGTTACCAAATATTGTTGAAAGAGCATAGCATGAATGTTGCAAAAACCAGATATATTTATATTTATATATATATTATTTTATAAAAACCTCATATGAGAGATGCAAATATTAGTATCATATACCGATATTGGCTGAAAATCACCGATAATATGAAGATGGGCTGTAATGCAAAATATATTCAAACAATCATAAAACTATAACAGGTGGCTGAAAATCACAGGTAATTTTAGGAAGTACTGCCCATTACAAAAAACTTAACACTTATGACACTAAGACATGGGTACCCAATATACACTCAACATACCTAATATAACTTATACTGCAAAAAACATAAAGTCTCTTACTACCTATAAGCTATGAGCACTTACAAAGCAATTATTTGAAAAAAAACAATAAGAGTGTTTTACAAAACTCAAATTTAATAAAATAAGCCAGAAGATGCAATGAATTCTTTACTCAAAATCAACTAATTAAATAAAATACAACAAAGTAATACTTTGGAGAGTTATAGGTACCGAAATTAGAATAAAAGTTTATAGTTACTGATTTGCAAATGAATTCATGAGAAACTATTTAGAATTAAATTGGTTAATGACTTAAAGTGACTTTATAAAGGTAATTATAGTGCGAGAAGGCTGAATAATTGAAAAATTAGCAACGAAAGATCAAATTTCTAATGTACGCTCAGGGTAAGTAGAACACCAGTAGTAAAGCTACCTTTTATAAGCTAAACAAGGAAAGGTACTTATCTTTAGACTCGGTGTTGGGTTGGTTCCCTAAATGAAGACTCCTCAACGCTTCACAGCAGCGGTTAGCCTATAAGCTCAACCAAAAGGAGATGGTCCTCTAGACGAGCAGACTGCAACGGAGGCCCCAAAACAGCACAAGCCAACAAGGAAAACCTCAAATGCCCCGTTCCAGCTACGCCACGGTAGTCCAACCAGAATCTAAGTTTCCAACTTCCTGCCTAATGTCCCTAAGTTGACCTGCCTAAGCCACTGTTCTTCCCACAATAAAAGAGTGATGTTGATTTTATTGTGATTGCGGTATTAATTAAAATATGCTCCTGCTGTAGGTTAAAAGGTCCTTGTAATAGGGTAAAAGCTTCTTGCAGTACGTTAAAAGCCTGAAAAGATAGAGAAATGTGCTGAGTACCAACCCACGTGGCGACTATTCCATGAATGATGTATCCTGTTCCGGTACATGGTACCAACCTAGTACTCTCGATGACAGAAACCCTCGACGGACATTAAAAAAATCACTTTATCATCCCGAAAAGTCTCAAAACATCTCCCTTTGCTACGGAACACCACCACCGATCACCACTAACGAGACAAAATCAGCTGATATAACCTCAGACTTTGAAACCCCTGACATAATTTGGAAATAAAACATAGGGTATAACGGGTTGCCTGCAGTAAGGTGTCGCCAAACAACGATCTCGGATTTTATTAACATTAGGGACTTGTCGCGTCGTTGCTTTATTATTTACGATAATTATTGGTTTGTATTTTATATATTTGACTGTCTTAAAAGAAACAAAATATCAGATATTTTGTGAATAAATAGGTGATAATTAAGAACTTGACCGTTGTAATAATCATTTTCAAAATGATTGTTACAATACTATAAGGGATGTAAGTAACATTTATCAGTCGAGGACGTCCGAGCGATAGCGAAGGCTGGCAAAAAAGTTCGAGACTGGTTAATGTACTTACATCCCATATAGTATATAACATTTTCCCCCTCCCTGTATTGTATGTTTACAAGAAAATGCTGTATATATTTTTGGATTTTCATTATTACAGGCAGACGTGATCCGTTGCCAGAGCAACATAAGCAGTTTTTATTTTATCAACAACGTCAAGTTGACAATTCATAGCGAAAACTTTGAAGAAGTCGAATTGTTTGATTCTGTCTGGACAAAATGGTGTTTTTTTTTTGGAATAAAGGACCGTTTTGGATTTAAAAATATTGAGATGTTTAGCAATACACTAAAAAAACACAAAGTTATATTGTGTTTTTTTGTAGAATGAAGCGCTCTCGAAAAAAAATAGAGTCTGAGTAAATTATCCTATTTGAAAAAAATTAAAACATGCTACAGCTGTGAATAAAAACTGAAGAATGCATATAATATACATAGGTTTCGGCAAAACCAGAAAGACATTGTTTATGGGAGGTTCCAGTTTTTTTTTAAAGTTTTTCATTAATAACTATAAATTGCAAACTTGCTTGAAGCTAAAACTTGCCTTATACTTTAGATTATTTCCCTTATTTTTTTGTTTTTTATTTACTATACGAGTTTAGGAAGCTCAGTTAAAATAGAAAGGAAATTCTCAGCTTGCTGTTTTATTTTTCGAAACAAATAAAACATTTAACACTTTTAAATTAGGTTTTTTTTTTTACTATAAACATCATTAATGAAATAAATTGATTATAAAAAAGGTAATAAATATCCCCCTTGAACTTCAATACCCGCATTTGCTTTTCTTCGCGTTCCCTAACGCGATGGAATACACCAGGCATTATTTTTTTTCGAAAACGTTTAATTCTATCAAAAATCATAGAAGACCACTTTGTGTTTTTTTAGTACATCACTAAAAATCTGTCAGATTTTAAAAGAAATGGTGGGGTACTATAAATTTACTAAAATAAAAATCGGAATGGTAGCCCATGCACTCACTCGGTTTCTTCTGGGCGCAAAAAAAGCACTTTAGATACTTATTTTTCATACCAAATTCCAATAAAATAAATTGTTTTTTGCGACAGTTTTTATTTTTCTCGAAACCGGTGCATTATACCAAAAAAAAGTACAACAAACGACTTTTAAGTATTTTTAGTTGTTAATTGTGGAAACGCAGTTTTGAACATAGACAGTGGCGTACCATAAATTTACTAAAATAAAAATTGGAATGGCTACCACGCGCACGCCCGTAACTTAGTCGATCTTCCTTCATTTGGAAAAAGTACCATTTTAAACACTGATTTTATATCCCAAGTTGCAATAAAATACGTCGTAGGGGTTTTCCAAATAATAAAAATTCTTATATTTAAAAAATGTTTATCACCCTGTATCTCGAGAATGGAGCTTTTTAGTTTATATGTTTATATGAACATTTTTTCGTAAAATGAGCCCAACAATCATCCCTGAAAATTTGACTATGTACTGAATTACCACCCTGTATACTAGGGAGGAAGTAGAAATAACATAAAATTGATTTTAAACATTAAAAAAAAATAAAGTTATTTATTTCGAAACACAACTAAAAAAAACTAATGTGCAAATTTTGTACGGATTATTGAGGATCGTTGCGGCCGACTAATAGGTGTTAATCTAGGAAAACTAAATTCATAAATTGCAGTACTGCAACCTTGAACTAAAACGCTAAAAGTTCATATGTATAGTGAAAACCTTCTCTTTAACCTTGCAGACTGTTCCAAATTCGAGCCTTATAAGTTTCTCTACGAAGTACAAAGCAAGTTAAATTGAAGGAATTTCAGTATCGGTAATATGACGTCCAGATATTTGAAAAGTTCCCAACATTTCCGGAGATATTCGAAAAAGCTACGAAAATGTGCTGTTTTGTTAATTGTGGGATGAGACCTTTGAAAAATTAAATGCATATTCTAGAGGATTTTTTTCCTGAGAAATTTAGTGACGTCCCCTTTTATCCAAACTACTTTTTTGATTTTAGGTTTCAAGGTGGAATTTTTAAATGCTGGTGTTTTTTAAGCTCTCTCCACCATAATCCTAAATCAGTACCTATAGACTAAAATGTTGACGTACACTTTTTTAATCCCAACATAAAAAAGTGTTTTATAGTTCTAATTATCCATACTTGAAAATACTAAACTTTGGGTGGTTTATTTAAATGTTGTATTAAATATATTTATAGTAAAGCAAACATCATTTAAAAACAATTAACAATTGACTATTAAAACTTATAGTAAATATTCAATTTGGAATAAATATGAACATTTAGGAACATATTATAATGCAAATGATTTTGAAGAAACACCCAACTATAGTAGTCAAAAAAGTTAAGGTCTGGACTTAGTTAGCAACAAAAATGACTTGCATGTTTAATAATGATGCCATGTTTTTAATGAAACATCCGGAGCTGCCACCTATAACAAAAAATCATTTTAACGAATGGAAAATAATTTTGCCTTACATGGAACAATAGTATCATTCATCATATCAGGAAGTCGTGATAAATCCGTCACTGGAGTTAAAAATACAGAATTCAATGTCTGGGCTTATTTCCATGTACATTTCACAGTACATGTGTGAAAAAAATAAAGAAATAACAATTGAAAAGTAAAAAAAATGAGCATTGACTTTGTTCTTTGAAACGGAACACCCTGTATAATATTATTTCAATACATGGGCAAGGTATCAAACTATTTTTATAATCAGCAAGAAGATGTCCATTTATTAAAATAATATTATACAGGGTGTTCCATTTAAAATAACAAAGTAGATGCTCATTTTTTACTTTCCAATTGTCATTTTTTTAGAACATCCTGACAGGTCATGTATTCAATGTTTTTTGATATCACTAAAAGTTAAATTTGTAAATTTCGTTTAAAATAAAACCAGACATTCTGTGCATACATGAGCGTCGATTAGCAGCATAAGTAATTTAGGAGTGAGTTATTTTTGGATCCATGGAATAAAAAAATACACTATGCGCAATTTCAAATTAAAAATCTGTTCGAGAGAGAGTTATGTGAGGAGCTCTGGGTTAGAATACAAGATTTACAATTTTTAAGTAAGTTTTATGATCGGATGAAACTAAAATTTACAAGAGACGGAATTTTCAACAAGTGAAGTAACCATCAGCTCACATTTTCATTAAACGTCTTTTCATCTTCTGCATAACCGATTAATTTTTCAATATCTTTGAGAACATTTTGATGGTAGAATAATATGTTGAAATTCTAAAAATGGTTGTATTGGATTTTATAGAAAATAAAATAAATTCAACATTAAATATTGCAACACAAGTCTGGTGCTAGTTAGATGCAGCTCCAACCCATTGCAGTAATCACTGGACTAAGAACTTAATAGTATGTTTGAAGATAGATGAATACGACGTCGACTCTTTTAATGCACGCGTATTAAATTGGCAAAACACTTCCTTTTTGACGTATTATAGGTTTATTTACTTCTCATAAAAAGTTGTTTTCAAAATTACTTTTCAATTCTGAGCAAACATATTTTTTTACATTTTTTCCTTTAAATTGAAATCTCGAAAACCATAAAATATAGGTATAGAAAACACTTATACGAAATGTATTTAGAATAAAGCATAGAATCCGAAAATGAATAAATATACGGGACATTGTATTAAAAATATTAAAGTTGCTGTCAGTTTAAGATAGATCTGTCAACACCACATCTGACCACTTACGTAAATCGCCTTGTACATGCACAAATAAAATATTTTATAAAATATTTCCCCATTTTAGAGATTCCATACTCCATCGAGAAGTAGGTCTAGAAGTGTAACTCCTGTTCACTGGAAACAAGAAGAAAATCGAGTCATAAAACTTTCTGATTTAGAGAAAATTGAAACAGAGAAAAAGAAGAAAGAGCAGAAGAAAGCATCCATTTCTAGTAAGTTATTCATATTTGTTGTTTAAAATATTTAAGTGCGGATCTTCATCTTGACGAATGATACTAACGTAATGTAATGAACATTTTTTGTCAAAATAACAAAATACATTTTCTTTTCAGCATTATTTGATTGGAATCAACATTTATAATATTGTGTATTATGTTATGTATATATTAATCGGTATATTAACTCTAATTTCAATTTCTTAGGTAAAAAAAAATAAGCACCGTTATCTTATTATCGACATTATTTTACGTCGCTAACAAGTTAAGAGTGAATGGTAATATCAACATATGCAGGGTTCATATATAATGTGTAATGTGGTTTTAACATAGGGGTGAATGTTATCAGAGTGTTTTTGTAGGTAAAATTTGACGTTTATAAATAATAATGGAACAGTGTGCCCGTTAATCTATCCAAATGAGTTTGATTGTAAATCGTGTCTATATTTTTATTAAGTATAATATTATGGTAATAGTGTCATACTGCAAAATTGAAAAAGGAATATAGATATCAAAATAATTTTTAGAATTCCCTTTGTAGTTTTTATATTCTTTCTGAGTAGCTTTCCGATAATTGTAGCAAAGTTTTTTGCATTCTAAGCCCTGATGTCCTTTATTGCCACATAAATAAATTCTTTGCTACTTATATAAATACTTTTAAACACTCAAATATTATTTTAATCTCAGTGAAAATGTATAAAACCAGTCTCTTCTCTTTACATCAATAAAATTTAAAAGGTCCTGGTTTAAATGAGTTGTTAATAGAGCTGTCTATAAAAGTAGGTCTCGGGATGATTTCTAGTCACAAACATATTCATTATATGGGAGCTAGGAGGGATTAAGGTAACCAAACTTTTATTTTGTTTTATTTTGTCACTGACGTTTGCGTTATGCTGACAGACACCAAATTGTTTTTCTGGAAAAGCTTGGTGTCTGGTCTCAACTTTCCCGCAAATCTCAAAAACTAGTTGGCCAATATGATTCTGCAAAATTTGAGTCAATACTTGTAATAGTAGTAGTAGTGTAACAAAAGATATATTGTCACAAAATAATTTTCAAAATGACTAACTGAAATGAATTTATTCACTTCTAGCTCGAAAATCTCGAAACATAGTCATTGTTATTTTTAAAGCAATTAAGTCCCTTGTAAAATAAAATACATTTGTTCTGTGTCAATGCTTCTTGTAAAACAAAACGCAGTTCTGCATAAAAATGCTTTTGAATAAATAGACTTGTATTATCTCCAGTAATTGCGGTTTTAAATGGTATTGTCACTTGTATAGGCTTATCGGTCAAATAACGAAGAAAAATTGTCAAATATTACATAAAACTCCATATCTTCTGCATACCGATTTCGCGTATTAGATATAAAAATTGTATTTAAACATGCAAATTTTCATTTTAACTGTTATTTTATATAGGGTGCCATCGAAATTCGTGCCTCCCTTAAATTTGGAATCGGCTGTTTTTTTAGGAAAATACTTTTTGAAATTAAGTTTCATTTTTAATTAGTGATGCTTTTAGTACACGATTTACGTTTAACAGCACTCAGTAAATTCTAGCAACCATTTGTGGAACCACTATACATCACTTTCGTAGAGTAAGATCCCCTACAAGGTTGTTAAATTACTTAATGAAATACATCGCGCAAAATTTATGCATTTTTTACCCACCCTTCCCCTTTGTCACGTAACATAATATTTTATTGAACTCGCCACCTAATATTATGTCATACAACTTGAACCTTCTAATAAATGATTATTTTAATGATTATTAGAATTTATGTAAACTCAACATTGCATATTCTTTATGGATTTACTGCGCTAGTTAATAAAATAAAACTCCATGGTATAAATTATAAAATCTAAAGTAAACATTAACTAATAATATAATTTTTGTTAATATACTTTTAATAACTGATCAGAGATCCATGAATTTTTTTAAGAACTCAAGTAATTTTTGCATTTATTAAATTCGTATTTGTTTTGTACCGAAATAGTGTTTTACGACATGGTAACACTTCATTCAAATTCATTCACTTGTAGAGAAAATTGCGAATATACACATAAACGTACATAAGAATACATAACTGGTCAAAACAATTTTTTTTAAATAGAGAAATTCAGTAATTAAAAGATGTCTTGCCTTTATGTTGGAAAACAAACTTAAATTTCTCAGTTTGTTTAGTGTTGTATACTGATTAAGTTTCTCAATTTTATCTTGTATAAATTGTTGAATTTTATGTTATATATTATTTTGCTTCTTTCCGTGTCTTTTTTACATGTCATAGATAGCTATATTTGTAGATAGCACTTTTTATAAGTTATAATTAGTTTTTGACATAATCCACTTCTTATAGATGTAATTTTATTATTTGAAAAGTTTCGAAAATGACATTTAAATACTGTTAGTAACACAGAATCCAAGTACTTCAATATCAACTTAAAATAGAGCAAAAGGTGCAGCGCGTCGGCATTTACTACTGCTAAATAAAGAATATAACAAAAAATATTTACTAGCAATACACTCCACTCTTATTGACTATAAAAAAGAGCGTACTAAAATGATACTTCCTTTAACACCTCTACAAAGAGAGACACCGATTGGGTTGCATTCCTCCCCCACTTTCGTCGATGCCTCAAATATTAGTACATATCATGTGATGACGACTTGTAGCCACTGTAAACAAAAATATTTGCATAGTGAATGGGTTATCATATATAAAATTAGTTTTAACTCTTACGGGTTTTGAAATAAATAAAAATTGTCATAGTTGACCATTAAAAATTGGACTGAGAAATAAAATCGTCATTATCATCATGACCAGCTCAACACCTCTGTGCGGGCCTCGTCTGTTACCATTTTGCTTGTACAAACGATTCTGTTTATAACTGTTCCTTACCAGTTTGGCAACCCAGTGGCAGTAACATCATTCTTGACACCGTACTCCCATCTGACTTTGGGTCTTCCACGTTTTCTTTTGACCTCAATTTCGGTTGTCCATATTCTTTTGGACATTCCCCGATCATCCTAACCTAACGTCTTAGTTTGATAATGGAAACGACGCACCGTCCTTTAAAGTGTACGAGAGGTCATATAATTCGAATTTGTATCGACATCTCCATATCCGATTCTTGAATAGTCCACCAAATATTTTTATTATAATAAATATATTGAAAAAAAAATTGGTGTAGGTTTTTCGATTCTTGCATCACGTCACGTTTCTTCGCAGCCCCCTCCCCCTCCTGTCACATGTCACCTTAGGCAATTTCCTCCCCTCCCTTTTTCCGTACCTATTTTATATGATCTCTTAATTTCGAGTGGGTCTTTTTGGCATTAGACTTTTCTTCGGCGCTTTTAAAAAAATATTTTTATTAGCATGTAACAAGTAAAGTGACACATTTTTGCGTTAGTGTGTCTATAATTAGAACACGTATCTCAGAGACATGAGTTCAAAAAAATTCACCTTAACCGACGTTTATATGAATATTTCTTTATAACACCTTGTTAAAATCTTCAGGTTTTAGATACTTTTTTAAAAAAGGATAAAAATATTTTACGTACTAGTGTTATAAAGTTCAATTTTTTGCACTCTACTTAAAATTTGATCTTTAATGGAGGTGTTATGAAAATAATTTATTACACGTTGTATAGGTATTGTTTAAAACAGGGGTTCCTAAACGGTCGATCGCGATCGACCAGTCGATCGTGAGTGCTTTTTGAGTAGATCTCGAGAAGAAAAATTTTTTTGATAAGTAGGTACTTAACTAAACTACAAAAATTTATTACGTAATAAAATAACACTCTGCTAGCGGCAAAAGGCGGCTTTATCAAAGGAACGCGCGGTACTTGTCAAAGAAAAGCCGCGTTTTTTATTCTTGCCGCTTTTCTAGAAATTTCGGGCGGCGCGTTTGACGGGAACATTCAAGACTTTCGTTCACGCCGATATAAATGTTGCGCCTGCAGGAATTGGTGTCATTCTGAATTGCATCTTGAAGGTAATACTATATCGATACAAAGTTTATTATTAAATAGTACAAAATGAGTGCAGCGAAGAAATCTAAAACGTATCATTTTAATAACGATTGGGAGGAAGAATTTTTGTTTTGTATGGTGAAGGATAAGTGCATTTGTCTTATTTGTCGTGCGTCAGTTGCAATACCTAAGCGTGGTAACTTAGAGAGGCATCATAAAACGGTTCATAAAAACTATGAAAGGGATTTTCCGCCACAGAGTGAATTAAGAAAACGAAAAGTACGTGATTTGATATCTTGTTTGAAAAAAGAACAAACCATGTTCACAAGCCAAATCTCACATATTGGCGAAACACAAGAAACCATTCGAGGATGGATCGGTTGTGAAGGAAGCATTTATTGAAGCGGGTGAGACTTTATTTGGAGATTTTAAAAATAAACCAGAAATCATGTCTGCTATTAGAGAACTTCAGTTATCTCGTCCGACTGTCACAAGGCGTATTGAAGTCATGAGTCAGGACATGGCAGATAAACTAAAAAATGATATCATGGAATGTATATACTTTTCTTTACAGTTCGACGAATCCACCGATATGACAGACACTGCCCAGCTGTGTATTTTTATTCGAATGGTATTTAATGACATGTTGGCTAATGAAGAATTTTTGACAATCATTCCTCTGAAGGGGAAGACCCGTGGCGAAGATATATATGATGTTTTCTTCAATTTTGTAAAACACTACAAGTTACCAATATATAAATTAGTGTGCGAAATGCGTTTTTATGATTGTATTAAATTAGCAAATGTAGCATCATTTATGAGTTATCCTTTTCCACGTAAAAACATTGAGGAATTAGCTACTGAAATAGCAAGTCAGTTTAATATGAACTCATGTTCTGTTGAAAATGAGTTGGTGCAGGTTATATCAGATATACATCTCAAAGTTACAGCATCTGATACAAATTTCTGGTGTTTTATATCTGAAGATAAATATCCGAATCTAAGGCAAATCGCCCTTCAACTGACAGCAATGTTTGGGTCAACTTGTGCGAGTCTGCATTTTCTGAAATGAAGATAATTAAGTCAAAATATCGCAATCGACTAACTGACGATCATATGTCATCATGCTTGCGATTAGCACTCAGTGGTTACGTACCATCTTATGAAAAGTATGCTGAGGACATGCAGTGCCACGCTTCAACATCCAAAGTCACTCCTTAGTTAAGTTTAACACCATATGTAACTCTTTTGTTTTGTAACAACCAATAAACTCGCAATTTTGAATAACTATGTGTTTTTTCATTGATATTGTAGAGAAGAACCTAACTAAACCTAACCCAAACCTTGAGTAAAACAATGTATATTGTGCGGAAAGCTAATATCTATATATGCTACGGTACACCCTACCTAGGTAGGTAGGGTGTATGTATCGTGTATGTACGACAACCCTGCATCACACATACTTGCAGCCTCTCAGAGTCGATCGTAAGTAGTCTAAAAATATTGAGGTAGATCGCCAGCAGTTCAAGTTTGAGCACCCCTGGTTTAAAATATTCAAATTTGTATGACCATAACGATTAAGCATTTACTAAAATATACTTGCAATGCAATGTTAGACACATTTATACAATGTCTGTTATGAAAATGTGAAAAAACTCTCAGTTTAGGCTAATTTTTGATTTTGAGAAAACTGAAAAGCAAGAATTGAAAATATCTGTTTGCAGTTTCGCAGAAACGGCGTCGGTATACTTCAACTGGTACTCCCCCAACTTCTCCGCCCAGAAGACTGAATAAACGCAAAGAAGTAGATTACAATGCTTTAGACTATGAAGATAACCAATCTGACGAAGATCTACCCAGGAAACAAGTTCCTAGTCTGGTCCAGTATCCTTTGCCTGGATCCTATAAAGAATTCAAAGGTAATTGATTATTCTAACTTTCTATTTTTTATTTTAAAAAATAACTGGATGAACCAATCTAGAGCTTCAGTAATATACATTGATTCAACACCAAATGAACAATAAACCTAGTTTAAAAACAATGGACCTCGTTATTATTAAGCAACACTGATCTATATTAATTGTATTGTTTTATAAAAAATAATTATTTCCACAATAAAGAATATCATAAGCCATTAATTATCAAACTGTAAATATTTTGTTTTTCTTGTTCCTCACGTAATCATAGTTAATTTCTCCTTATGAAATTTAAAAGAACTGATATTACGTTTGTGCAATTGAAGTTATTTTTATTCCTGTATTAAAATGATGTGCTTTTATAGGAAATAAATTTAATTTCTAAAGTTAAAATTTATTTCTTTCTAATGAGCAGGGTCTGAAAATGACCATGATACCGAAAATAATCAAGATGATCAAATAGTTAATGAGCGGTCAGATATTTTGGCCATGGCTCTTGGTGTTCAAATTAAAAAGGGGGAGGATCCTTCGACTGGAGACATAGTTTTTAGCGGATATGCAAAAAAACAACAACAGCAGCTTCAGCAACAACAACAACAACATCTTGACAAACTGGATCAGGTAATACAATAATTGTAATAATTACTTGGTTGCAAACTATTTTCATTTGACTCATTTTCGTTTTTTAGTTTGTTTCATACTAAAAACCATATGATACATAGTTACCAAAATCAGCTTTGCAGTTGTAGTATTATAATTATAACAATTATTAAAAATGTATTTATTACAAAAATAAAAATTAATAGATTTTTTAAAAATATTTATTTCAACTTAGTTTTTTTATATTATATTGAATTATAACATAGGAGTTTTTTCATTTATTACAACTTTATTATTATTATTTTCTATTGTTGTATGTTACATTCCATGTAATAAACTTGTAAAGTTGGTTTTGAATAAAACAGTTTAAAGTAATTTGAAGAGAAAATATGTAGATCTTGAATTTGTAGAGGGACAAATAAACATTAAACCTAAACCAGTACAAAAGGATGAGACAAATTATAAAAAATTTGGTTTTATGTAATTGGATATTATTAAACAAAGTAGAGTACATTTTTACATTTTATTCATTTATTATTATTGTTTTAGGTTTGACGTTTGTCCCTATAATAGTGTTGTACGTAATATAGTTTGTTAATTTAAAAATTGCAAATGATTAAAATTTTAAATGATTTCGAAATATTACTATTGATAATTTATAGGTTAATGCCCGTTTATTAAAAATGGCAGGACAAGAAATGCCAAGACACATGACTATCAATAGAGGTCGTGTAAACAATTTCCAGGAAAGAAGGGGCAGAAACAAATTTGAAATAGAAAAACCTCCAATGAATAGAGGCAGAGGGTGAGTTAAAAGATAAATCATAACTTTCACCTATCAGTCTTTGTGATTATTTTCATCACTAGTTAAAAAAAGATCGAAAATCAGAAAATATAAAACTTTTGTAGTCTACCAAAATTACGTTATATTAACTGAGAAAAATAGATTCAGAAAAAGGCAGCAAAAACAGGTGAGTATATATTTGGTTATTTGGGTATTTATTAAGAACTTTCTTAACGACTACTACAGGCTAAATGATCATCGGAATAACAATTTTATTTACGATTGTGAAATAATGCAAAGGAATAGTGCCTTTTAGCCTTGTTTATAGATATATAGTTCGTTAACCGTGGCCGTCGAGAGCTCCTGATACCTGGAGTCTATTATGGGAACCTTAGTTTATGAATGAACCTAGAAATTAGGTGGGGACAAGCGGGAGCGACGAGATTGAAGCAGGTTTACATTGGTTTGAATAATTGATAACCAATAACTATATCTACATATTTTTGTTTTTAATGTCAGTTTTAAATTAGGAGCACTGATTTTTTTCTGTGTGAATGGATTCATTCATAAAAATTATCTTTTTTTTTCCCGAAAATAAATTTTTTAGCTTATAAAAAATACAAAGAAAAATTCTGATATAAATTTGAAAAATTTAACGAAAATTCCAGCATGATATGTACGTTGTTTGCTATCCGTAGTGTATTCATTAGAGTCAGCATTCTTAGGTATCACCTAAAACAAAAATATCTAGTTAGGTACATTTAAAAACTATTGAAACATAGCATGCTTAAATAAGATTATAATCTACATAATAGCAAAAATGTATTTTATTTACTATCAGTTGTGTTATGTAAGGCTTCAGGGGTCTGGTTTCAGTATTTGTCAAAGTAGTTACTCAAGTATTTATGAAAATTAAGTAACATATTCAGCTACACCTATGATTTTTGAATTACTATAACATTTGAAACCAAAAATACTTGTGTTTAAAAATTTGAACTAGTCCAAATAAAAATATTTCTACATACTGTATTGAGTTCTTTTACATCAGTCTAATGATTATTTGTGTATATACATACATCACCTAGTTTTTTAAGAATTTTTCAAATAAACAGTATGGTATGTTAATTCTAACGAACTACATAATTTTCTCATTATATATGTAATAGGAAACTAAATCATACATATCTGTACTTTAAACGATATATAAGTTTATTCCAATAAACAACTTAACGTTCTGCAACTATCATACGTCCAAAATTCGACGAAAACACACAAATACCTATGAAAAAAATATCACAGAAATATATTTAACCTCTACTTGTCAAATTAACGTTAGCTCATAACCACAAAAAACAAAACTGATAAACAAGGTGTACGATGATTTTATAATTAATAGCTCCTTAAGGGAAACACGTATTTCCGTCTCTGTTTTCACCATAATCATAAAAAAAGATAGAATTATGACCGATACGTGAATTCTGTTGACAAATTTTAACAAAGGTGTAATCATTTATATTTATATAGAACTTAATGCGACCCTGTCTCGGTAATGTAATATGTCATTTCACTGTCTCAATGTGACCGCGTCAGTTTGTTTTGGTTATATGCATCTGGGTTTTTCTTTGGATATTTCACAATTTTTACAGTTCCAATTCGTCTTTTTTTTTTTTTTAATAAAAATGGACAGTTTAAACAAAACCATTGGTTACACGTGAAATGTTTAATAGAATGTTTTTTTTAACTACATTTCATCAAATACCTTAAACAATTTTGTATATCATTGAGCTATAGCCATTTTTTGTATTTGAAGATTCTGACTACATTTGCTGAATTTTTTCACGTACCTATTGTAATAGTCATCCTTTGGATATTTTAAAGACAAATAAAGATTTTCATTATCACTTTTTTTTTAACATCTGCCAATTTTGATGGTTGCAGTTTCACTTTTCTTTGGGTAGTCATCATTTTACACTAGATATTTTTTGCCACAAGTATTAATGGTCTGAATAATTCGACTGAAAAACGGTTTTTAATAAATGACACTATTTTAATACACTAATATTTAATAACAATAATATTTATTAGTGAAGCTAAATGTTTCTTATAACTACTAAATGTCGAAAAAAAAAATGTACAACGCAGAGTTAGATCCTCCAGTTATCACTCACAGAATTAACGTCTCGGAATTAGTTATTATCAGAACACCATTTAGAAGTTTTTTAGTTTAAGAAGCAGTATTCTCTAATCCCATAAACGCAAACTTAATGTAATAATGGTACTCTTCATATTTTATATCCAAAATTCAGTATTGATTCAGGAATGGGAGCATTTTAGATTTCATAAACTGCGATTATATTAGTATCGAACAATAAAGAGTAATAAATATAGTATTTATTGCTATATAGATCTTTTTTATTGAGTCAAAATAATACATGCGAGCTTACTTTATTCAGTGCTGATTCTCTCTAAGCAACATTTTTTGACGACTAGACTAGATATGCATTTGTCCATTTTAAACAGTCAAACATTTAGCCCTATGATAAGTAATCAGGTTGGTCCTTTCGTTTTTGATATTTAATATCGCTGGTGACCTGACATTTTTTATCAAAATGGGGTTTATATGGATTCATAATTCTGGCATAAAACTACATCGTTGTTATAAAAAAATCTCCTTTGTGCAATAAAAGTCTAAGTAATTTAAAATTCGTATTGTAATTTTTCTCACCTGAAACGTCGGAAAAACTCGTCGCCAAAAAAAAAGGAGAAAATGTAGGAATTCAAAAGTAAGCTTTGACCGTCACCGAAAACTGCAGAAAGGATATTTTTAGATTATTTTGGGATGATATGAACTGGGATCAACGAAAGGTTTTTGTGGCATCGATTGTGAGTAAAATACCGACTGATAAAAAAAAGCAAAGATAACACAAGAAGAGTACCACTATTATCTAAATGACGGCGAACAAAATCTTAAAGTATGTCGTTCAATGTTTATTAATACTTTGTACCTTGGATACAACGCTTTAAGCTTAGTTGGATTATATTAAATACAGTATGACAAAGAATATTTTACGTGCATGATTATAGAAGATCATGTAAAAAAGTAAAAAATACGTCGGGTTACTAATTTTTATAGGAATCCTTTGATATTCAACCGAAACTACTAGCTCATTAAATACTGTCGTCATAATACTTTATTTTAAATATTCTTTTCTAAACCTTTTTTTTCTATCATACTGGTTATTCCAAAGAGAGGAGCCTAACCTAACCTAAGGTCAGAATTGTTATGTCCTTGATTATTTGGACAATAAAGCAACTGCACTATTCATTACACAATATATTACTTTGTAAATTATTAACATTTACACTATATCGAGTTAGGCCGGTTATAATTAAGACCACGTAAGTCTACACATACCGTATCAATCATACCGGGATTAACTGAGATGGAAGAGGCGGCGTTGTTAGCACTTACGCAGGAGCTACATATATGACACGCCCCTTCTTTTTAACAAAACAAAATATATTTCTGTTACTTGAATTATTATTATTTTTTTAATAAGTAAATGACTTTTTTGAAATTTGAAACCTATTGGGTACTCTCACACATCTACCACTTCTTGTATAAGTCTCTTTTAAGGGTTTAATATTTGACTTAACTAAATTATAATTACAGTTTTCACTAAACACATTTTGCTCCATCTCGGCAGAGAAACATCCTTGGCCTCTGAAAGTTGTGGCGAAATGTTATCTGAAGATTTATTTAGAGATAGAGATTTTCGTTGTCTAAGTTGTTGTCTATTTCTGCGGTACTCTGCGTCTCCCGCTCTAACAATGTAGTCGTTTGGTCCCGATTTCGTAACGACAACACCAGGGTTCCATTTACGTATATTTTCTTGAATATATATCTCTTCTGGGTCAAGTTCTCCTAATTTCTTTGTAGAGACGTCATAATATTTTTTTTGTTTAATTTGCATATTTTTCAATTTTTCTTTTACCCCTTTGGTAGGAAACTTTGGTTCAAGAAGGTCCTGACTTACATGTAGGGTAGTTCCCAATTTCCGTCCCATGAGAAGCTCAGAAGGAGAGGGTAAGGTCTGCTTAGGTGTAATATTATAATTGAGAATTGCTGCAAAAGGATCTCCTCCTTCATGAATACGTTTTGTTAAAAGCCCTTTGACGGTTTGGATGGTCCTTTCCACCATTCCGTTGGACCTAGGATATCGTGGACTCGACGTGGACAATTTTATGTCATACTTTTTGGCAAATTGCAAAAAATCTAGAGAGTTGAATGGTGGGCCGTTGTCTGAAAATATTTCTTAGGGAAGTCCATTAATTGAAAAAACATTTTTTAATGTTGAAATAACAGATATGGAGGTTTTGTTTGTAAGTTTGTTAACCACAGCAAATTTGCTATAATAGTCAACAATTACCAAGAAATCGAGGAGACCTAACGATTTAAAATCTATACCTACTTTCTGCCACGGCAGATTAGGTATTTCGTGTGGATAAAGGGGTTCCCTTGGGTTGGATTTGGCGTATAATTGACATACGTGACAATTAAGGACAATTTTTTCAAGATCTGAAGACCACCCCGGGTAATAAATAGATTCTTGCGCTATTTTTTTGCAAGAGACAATGCCTTGGTGATGTTTATGTATAAGATTCAGAAATTCTAATTGTAGAGATTTGGGAAGAATCAATCGTTTGTTATAAAATAGAACATTTTCATGCAAGAAAATTTCGTTTCTTATAGACCAAAACTTTTTAACATCTTCTGGGACACTATTTTTATGATTAGGCCATCCATACATTACAAAAGTTTTAATTTCATTCAGGGTTGAGTCAGATGCCATGGCACTTTTAATTCTATCTTCATTTTCTGGCCTTACAGCGATTATCGAGAAAATTTTTAAGTTGGAGTCTAAATAATCAGTGTCGATCGTATCTTTGGTTGGCTCACGACTAAGAGTGTCAGGAATTTGTAAATTTTTCCCTGGAACAAACACAAGTGTAAATTGATATTTAAGAAGTCTGATTGCTAGTCTCTGAATGCGTGGCGACATCTCATCTAGAGGTTTTTTTAGTAGGCCAAGTAAAGGACGATGGTCACTTTTGATTTCGAAGTTTGATGGCCCACATAAATAGTAATTGAATTTTTCACAACCATACACTAGTGCTAGTAGTTCTTTTTCTATATGATTGTATCGTTGTTGTGTTGGTGTTAATGAAACACTGGCAAATTCTATTGGATAATTATCTTGACTAAGAACAGCTCCCAAGCCGTATGGACTGGCATCTATGGATAAAGTAATTTTTTTCTTTGGATCAAAATACGAGAGTGTTGTTGCAGACATAACTAGATCTTTAAGATGATTAAATGATTTTTCTTCAACAGAGGTCCATTGTCATTCAGTTTTATTACTTAAAAGAGCTCTAAGGACACTTGTCTCGTTAGATAAATTAGGAATAAATTTAGAAAGGTATACAATCATCCCTAAAAATCTTTGTAAATCTTTTTTATTTTTGGGAGACTGCATTTCACGAATCGCTCGCATCTTTCGTTCATCCGGAGAAACGCCATCTGCACTGATTATGTGGCCTAAAATCTAACTTTAGTTACACAAAACTTTGACTTAGAACGATTTAAAGTGAGACCGCTGGTTTTAATTTTTTCAAGTACATTGTGTAAATTCCTATTGTGCTCGTTTACATCTTTACCGAACACTAAAACGTCATCAAAATAATATAAAACTCCAGGTGTCCCTTCTAAGATTTCAAACATACATTTTTGAAAAATTTCTGGTGCACAAGAAAAGCTAATTGCTATTGTGCATAACAATGAACTTTCATATGTTAGAGGAAGCTGTAAAAAGGCAGAAGAGGCGTCTAATAAACTAAAGTATTTTGCGCCTGCCAAATGCGAAAACAAAACATCCTGAGTCGGAATCTCAAAAATTTCACGCCTGATATATTTATTAAGCGTACGAGGGTCCATACATATACGTATATCGTTTTTTTCGGGCTTCTGAACAACTACTATAGGGTGAACCCAGTCTGTTGGCTCGGTGATAGGGATAATTACTTGTTCTTTAACCATTTCATCAAGCTTTGATTTAACTTTGTCTTTTAGAGCTATCGGAACTTTTCGCGGTGCACTTACTACACTTACGGCATTATCGCACAAAGTAATAGAAACCTGTTTGTTTATTTTACCAATAGCAGCAAAAACACAATCAAATGATTTTAGTATAACAGATACATTATGTTTGTTTTCATTTTGGACAAACTACAGTGTCAATAGCATTATTTTTCAAAATATTAGTGACTATCCCCAACTCGCGCACTGCATTGAGTCCTAAAATTGAACAAGGCTTACTAGAGTCTAGTACATAAAAAAGAAATGAGAAAGATTTGTAGTTAAAAGTGCAATTTAGGTATATTTTCCCAATAACTTTAATTTTGTGTCCAGAGTACGACATTAAAATTGAAGAGACACTTGATAATTTTTTACGTGATTTAACTTATCAAAGTCTGAAATATTTAGCGTGTTAAGGCTTCCAGTGTCCACTTTAAACTGTATGTTAACGTCTAAAATATTAACTGTTTCTAACCAGTCAATTGCACTAATATCCGAACTAGTGATAGTCCATACAATTAGGTTAGAGTCTGTGTTTTGCTCGGAAGTATCAAAACCTTTATTTAAAAAGTTATCACTATCATCATCATTCAAGTTAGAGTCACTAAGTTGTTCTGTTATTTCATAAATTTGAGTTTTTTTCTTACAAAAATTGCGATAATGTCCAGTCTTCTTACAAAAACTGCACACCCTATTAAAAGCAGGGCATTTACCTAACTCATGTTGCTGGCCGCAACATAAACAGCCAAAATTACCTCTCTGTCCTTGGTTTCCACCTGAATATTCAGCTCGTATATTGCTGAATCGGTGTCTAGCTTGCTGTATATTCCTATCACCTCGGCTAAACCCACTAGGGCTCGGAACCCCACCACTATTTTTATTAAAATGCCTCTGAATGGCATTCACTGAAAGAGATTCTTTACTAATCTCTTTTTGAGTGAGTACCCTTGTTTCCATCGATCGGCAAATATTTATTGCTTCTTTTAGTTCAATATTAGGATATTGAAGATGTTTTTCTTGAATGCGGGTATCACGCACACCCAAAACAATGCTATCACGAATTAAAGTATCTTTAATGTCACTAAACTCGCATGTTCCTGCCAGCTGCTTTAAGGCAGTAACAAACTGGTCAATTGTTTCTCCCTCAAACTGTTCTCTTTTAAAGAATTTAAAATATTCATACACAATATTAATAGTAGGACTACAGTATTTCTCAAATTTTGTAATAATAGTCGAGAGCTTTTGATTGTCGTCATCTGTATTATATTCAAACGTATTATATATTTTAATACCCTCATCTCCTAACAAATTAAGGAGAATGGCAATTTTAACATTGTCTTTTTTCTCGCTTTTGCCACTAGCTACTAGAAAAAGCTCGAACTTTTGTTTCCACAATTTCCAATTGTTGGAAATATCTCCACTGAAATTAAATTGCTCTGGGGCTCTGCTTTGATCTCCCATTTTACTAAATGTCAGTTTTCCATCAGATGTTCTGATAATAATAAAATAAATTTAATATTGGTAAGTATTATATTCACGACTGTCCGCGAAACTTGGCAACGCCGAGTCGCCTAAACTGCTCGACTCGAAATTTGCAAGGGCGACTTGTGTGATACCGGCGAAATTCCCTACAAAATTCCTGATTTTGTTGTTCGCTTTTACCGCTGTCACCATGTTATGTCCTTGATTATTTGGATAATAAAGCAACTGCTCTATTCATTACATAATATATTACTTTGTAAATTATTAACATTTACACTATATCGAGTTAGCCCGATTATAATTAAGACCATGTAAGTCTACATGTACCGTATCAATCATACCGGGATTAACTGAGATGGAGGAGGCGGCGTTGTCAGCACTCACGCAGGAGCTACATATATGACAAGAATTAGTTTTCATAAACCTGCAAGCAGTTAAACTATTTTCCCCTTTTCTACATTCAAACAATTTATTTTAAAACTAAATTATGCTGCCACAATTTTGCGGTTTATAACCTAAAAACCAAAGAGGTTGTTTTTTACTAGTTTTTGGAACATCAAAATAATCAACTTAAAGCCTTTATTTTTACAAACTATGTAATAACTTATCTATAGATTTATTGTCTTCGGGCATCTAAAACACCCATTGTCGTTTACTTAGACGGCTGCGATTGTCAAAACCGAAACTGCGCTTTTGCTAACGCTTTACTAATTTTTTTGTACAACATGGCATTATTGTTCGATGTTTCCGATGTCAGAGAATCTTCATTAGAAATCGAAATAGCTCTAAATACTAGTGAGTTAATAATCGATTTCTTTTTTGTTGGATGGTGGTGTGAATTTGCATTTAAGTATCTATTTGTATGCGTCGGTTTTCTATACACAGACAGTTCTAATGTACTATTTTCCTTCCTTTGAACAGAAAGGAAATCGTTTCATTAGATTCAATTTTCATTTTGAACTTGATATTATTAGGCTGTTGATTAAGGTGGTCCAGAAATATGAGGAAATTATCCTGTCCAAAACCACAAAAGTATCATCTACATATCTGAACCAGTGTTTTGGTTTTAGTGGAGCAATATCATTAAAGGGTTCCATAAAGATATTCGCTAACACAGGTGACACAGAAGATACCATAGCTGCCCCTGAAGTTTGTTCATAAAAAGTTCCTTGGAAAATGAAATAAGTAGATGTAAGACAAACTAGGTCTATTAAGCTCTTATTGAGATTATTATGACCTAATATGTCTGATATAACGTCGTTGACAGGAACATTTGTATATAGATATTCTACATCGAAACAGACCAAAATATCTTCGGGATCAACCTGGATTGACTTAAGTTTTTTCACGGAATGTGCAGAGTTTTCATAAAAGAATCTGTTTTTCTCTAAATGGATTAAGAACATTTCAAAGATATTTACCTAGTTTATATGTGGGCGAGTCTATTGCACTGACTATCGGTCGAAGTGGTACATTGTTCTTGTGTATCTCGGAAAGACCGTAGAACCTGGGAATCTTGGAGCTGCTTGGTTTTCATGATTTCGTCTCCGCTGGTGGTAGACTGAAAGCGTTAATCAGATTGGTAATGGGTCTTTCTATTCTACTTGTAGGGTCTGCCTGCATAGCGTTATAGATGTTGTTGTCCAAAAGTTGAGTTACCTTTTGCATCTATTCCATTCTGTCCATGACCACCAACTAAGAAATTATGTGCTTTGGGATTAGACCTTGTGAAATTGGAATTACTGTCCGACATTTCGCCTTCGATGGCACGACGCATCTTCAGGGATCTTTCCTCCACGAGATCTGAAAACTGAATGAGGTTGGAGAATTTCAGGCGGGCTTTTTATACCCGACTTGCGCTCGCCGAACCGTGACCCTGTGTTAAGATCGGTTTCCACGTGTGATGTAGACCGTAACCCGTATCTCTATTAAAATTTTTGGTATGTCTACATTGCACGTGGATACCGACATTAACATAGATCTCAAGAACCATGTTTTATTAATATTTTATTTTTTTCCAATTTTCTAGACGATAAAAATGTGTTCATAATTGAATTAGAAAAGTCTAGAGAATACTTGAGAAAAATGTATTTAATATATTTTTCCCATCATTGCAAACCTTAATTGTTATTTAGTCTCAACTTTCAGGGTTCAGGTCTTGTTTAATAAAGAGGTATAATCAAAGGCGAAAGTCGGGTAGTAATTTTAATTTAACATGGTCGAATCCCTAGGATTATGATTTCTTAATTGAAATAAGAGTGGCCCGTTCGATGTAATATAAATTAATATTGCTTTGAATTTACTTGAAATATCTAAGGCGTGTGCAGAGTGTCTCATTAGATTTGGACCTATATTTCCCCATTTGTTTTTAAAAGATAAAAAGTGTGGGGAGTGGGAGGTCAAAATATAATCACACCCTGTATTTATCACTTCTATCATAAGTTCTTCAAATTATAACGATTTAATGACGTTTAGTCGAATTTATTTTTTAGAAATTTCCAAGATTCTTATCGCAATGGTCGGTATTCTCAAGACGATCGATTTAGAAGAGAAGAAAAAAGACCTACTGAGATAACTCGAAGCCGTATTCAAGTTGTAAATAAAGACACAAATATTCGTCGTAGTAGGGATGCTGACAGGAGGGATCGAGATAGAGACCTTAAAAAGAGACCGGAGAGAGATAATAGAAGATACCGATCGCAGTCACGGGATAGAGATAGGGATCGGCATAGGAGGATTAGTGATGAAAGCAAGTAAGTAATTTTTTTAGTCAATATTCTATTTACTTTATAGACTTTCTACAAACTGAATATGTTTTAGTCCGCTTTTTTCCTATTTCCGTCGGTCTGTCCGTCTATCTGTTCGTACCATAGCTATAAAACTACTTATACGATTAACTTTAAAATTTGGTACAAAAATTAAGTGTTTACTTATTTACAAAAAAATTAACAGTAAAAGTGTTATATGGGGCTGAAACTGTGACATTTTGATAAAATGTTTATAAAGCCAGTATAAAAAACTACTTACTTAATTGATTTCAAGTTTTGCAAAAAAATCAAGTGTCATTTAGGGATGAATTGGTAAAATTTTAGTACGAATCCAAGATGGCGGCCTAATAAAATATTCAAAAATCAGTGTGAAAAACTACTTATGCGATTGATTTTAAATTTTGCACAAAAATCAAGTGTGATATAAGGATGCACTGGTAAAATTTTGGTACTATGGCTAAACAAAATGGTAGCTTAATAAAACGTTTAAAAATCATTCTGAAAAAACTACTTGTTCCATTGGTTTCAAATTCTGCACAAAAATTAATTCTGATACAGGAGAATTTTCGTACGAATCCAATATACAGAACAATATAGCTTCCAATATACAGAATAATATAGCTCCCAAATAAAATGTTTAAAAAATCAGCGCAAAAAACCTGATTCAGTGGACTTCAAATTTTGCACAAAAATTAGACGTGATATAGGGATAAACTGGTAAAATTTTGATAGGAATTCAACATGGCGAAAAAATAACGGCCAATTAGAGCTTTAAAAAATCAGTGTAAATACTACTTATTCAGATGATTTTAAATTGTGTGTACATATTATTAAATAATTAAATGCTGACCTAAACTGGGTCAGACTTCACGTCCTTGATAAAAGAAAGGATCTATAAAGAGGGAAATTCCGGATAAAGCTAATTTACCGGTTTTTTTTTGAGAAAATTTGTCCCTGACCTATTTTGAGTCTATTACATCCTGCTTTGGTATAATACTTTTAGATCCCTAAATTTAACAGTTTTAGAAGGAGCGAAGAGAGACATCGAAGACGATCTAAGTCGCATTCCGAAGAGAGAAAGATTGTCGATAATGAAAAGAGGATGGTTTCCAGAAAATTAGATGATACTGAAGCAGAGGAAAAATATAAAAAGTTGTTAATTCTTAGAAAGAAAATGGAATTATTAGAATTAAAAAAGAAAAAAGAAGAGGAACAGGTACTTTTACTAATTAAAATAAGAATACATTTTTGAACTTTAAAATCTGCATTTGTATCTATCTGTAATTCGTAATTATTTTTTACACAAGTCTGATCCAACTGCAAATCCATAGTGAAAGCAGCATTCTGTAGTCATAATAAATTCAGATAGCAGTATAACATTTTTTTTTAAATTGAACGTTAATGGTTTAATAAACAATTTTTTTAACCACTCAACAGTGTGTACTAAAAAAAATCGTAATTTATAAGTGTTACATGGAAAGAAAAAAGTCTCTTATTAGATGAATTTATATTTTCTCTACACTTTTTTTTATTAAATGATATAATTTTTAAATTGACTCGGTAAATGTAAAAGTAATATGACATAAACATGCTATAGAAATTGCTAGAAGAGAAACAGCGCAAAGCCAAAGAAGAACAGGAAATGTTGGAAAGAGCAAAGAAGGCTAAACGAGAAGCTATTGAAAAAGAGAAGCTTATAAAGACTATGAAGGTGTTGCAGGAAATTGAACAAAAGGCTCCCGCGAAGAAAATAAGAAGCTCTAGTTCTTCATCGTCGAGCAGCAGTGATGATTCGAGGGATAGAAGGAGGTATGATATTTATTTATTTTCTTAATAGTTCTTTTTTTCTTTTTAATGAAAATAAAAAAAAAATATTTCTGCGGAAAATCACGGGTTATCCGATGTGGGATTGTGGTTTTGCATATGTTTACTTTTAAGATATATACAGTCCGAACTATAACAACACAGCAACAAACGATTCGATGTTTCCCAGAAGTTTTAGCTACCGCTGGCAATTTTGCAACACGGATGGAGTACAATTGCATATTTCCCATTTTAAGTAGAAAACATCTCTCAGTGTGTAGTGTTTACGTCGTTAAAATGAGATACAGAATACAAGTGATAACCCGTTGTGTAGTAAATTTGTTATATACCATACCATGTAGCCATATTCTATATAAATATTTATCTTAATATTTCTTTATGTTATTTAAACGTAAAATGTTGATTAAGGTTCAAGTTTTATAACTGAGAGAACCACTGTTTTTTGCTTGATCTTTGAGGAATGTACAAGCCAAATAATTTCGAATATAGAGACAACAAAGAAAGACAAAGATAGAAAGACAAGAGCTTTGATGAAACTTTGATTTTGAAAAACTTTGATATTGTTTATACCACTGGCAGGTGACAAATTTTACTTAAAATAAAAATAATATTCTTTAGCCACCATGATAATCTCAATATATAGAACACTTCTTACCATGTTTCAAAAAAATCTACAGTAAAAGTAAAAAAGAAATAAAATATTACAAAACGTTTACACTACTCTACATATCTAAATAGTCCCTTACACAATATGGTTTTAAATCCATGAGAAGTTTTTTAACCTTGACCTTAAAATGTTTGTCATTATTTATTAATTTGACAGAATTAGGTCACTTGTCAAAAACTTTTACACACATATAAACTAGGTTTCTTTCAGACTAAGTCTATAGTAAGGATAATTTATATTCTGAGAGGTCTTGTATTATAAACAAAATTATTTTAAAAACTCCTTTACAAGATTGCCTATCATCCATATTAAAAATTATCCTAATTATTCTCCTGACCAAGAAATATGCTTTCTATATTTCCAGAGCTTCGAAACATTGAACCCTATCTTAACACTGATTCAAAATGGACATGATGCATTCTCATTGTTTTAAGAATCATATATTTTGCTAATATTGTAAAACTAAATCGGATACTGTTAATCCTACTGATGCCCATTTCTATGTTCTTATCCAATTTTAAAACTGATCAATATATACTCCACGAAATTTCATACGTTCACAAACTGTATTCATCAGATTCACAGACTCATGAATTTCTTTTCTCGACTTACATGTTCTGAACATGACAATTTTAGCCTTATTTCCATTCAATATTAAGTTATTTTTAAAAACCATTATTTTGCCTGTTTAAAACATTGCTCTGTATTTAAAATGAAACTTTTTATTGAGGTTTCATCTAAAATGAAATTAGTGTTGTTTGCAAAATTTGTTATGCTAATACTTAAGTTATCAACAGTTCTACATAAATCATTTATAAATATGAAAACAACACATGTCCTAGGATTTTGCTCTGTGTTACAACAATAGAATTCACACTATCTCATTTTACACATTTCAACTTTTTCACAATTTTTATTCTTTGACGTCTATCTGACAGGTAGGTCTGAAACCACCTATTTTTTTAAAAGTAATAACTTACCGCAGCGCCTTTGAATTATTTTTTCTTTATCAATTTGGGGACATTTTCGGAACAAATTAATTATTAATTGGTTTCCAATATTCTGAATTCCGAAATTATATTTTTTGTATTATATATATCTATACAAAATTGTAACCGCCGATTCGTTGATAACGCGCAAAATCCCTTGCTATCCATAAGGGCAGGATCGCTTTATGCGAGACAGTACTGTAAAAGGGTTCACGTGGTAGCAACCTTCGATCTTGTCTGCCGGCCGGTATTTTTGTTCGGATCGATTTTTTCCGGAAAAATGGGATGTTAGTGAAGTTAACGTCGCGTCTA
>JAUTXW010001646.1:187500-358423 GCA_030620095.1 Kuschelorhynchus macadamiae | reverse complement strand
AATAAACATCATTTGCCATATCTAGTATGAAGGAAAATCATATAAAGAAAAGTTCAGTTAATGAAATAAAAAATTAGTAGTTTGTTATTTAAAAATTAGCTCTATTTTCCAAGCATTTACTTTAAAAAGGATAATTAGTTCACACAAACTCTGAAAGATTTTTAAAGGCATTTCTTTAAATGTGATGTACCATATTTATTACTTTTAGTTTTTGTTGTTGAACCTGGTTCAGTGGTTTTAGAAAAAGAAAATGGTAAATTGTCGCCATTTTGTTTTTCCATATAGAATTCTCACTATAAACTTCCCTGTTTAAGACTTGATTTTGGGGCATAATTTCAAATTGGTTCTGAATTTTGAAACATAAGCCCCCATTGTGTTTCACCATAGTGGATTTGCATACAAACTTTACTTATTTATCCGTATATTACATTTTATCTGTTGCAAATTTTATAACCCTTGATTTTTGATCAAAATTTGAAATCAATCGGGTAAGAAATAAAAACACATCGGTCATGATTCGCTACGCTACTTTAAGTAGACAAAAAGGTTTCTGTCGTATGGATACGACAGTGCCTCTGTCTATTTATTTCCTCCGAGTGATGATTCGTACGCACCCTATCTATAGAACTGCTAATGGTAGGGAGGAAACAACTAGATAAATGTTGTACACTATTTCCAATGCCATCAAAGTACTTTCAATAATATCACTGAAAATCCAATACTACCATTGGAGTTCTGTTATTCATGTTAGCGCTGCAGGTATTCCAATAATTTCATTGACATTCTAGTAATTCGACTGTAATTCAATGCCATACTGAAATCGATAGATGGTATCAGGTCAGAGATATTCGATTCGAGAAGGATAACTGGGGTACCCGGTATATGTTTTCAAGGCAAGTACAAGAAGGCGGCAGTGTATATTTTAAATATTGTTAAACTGTGTCTATAGATCCCATTAGGGCTTAAATACATACCACTGCAATATCTCGGGAGGTGCAGTTGGCCTTCCTCCCCAGGACGGTTGACAATTTTAAGGGCCGAGATTTTTTTCATACTTACATTTCAGGGTCTCTTGATGTCCAAAAACACGTTTTCTTAATTTCGTCGGTCTGTTTGACTGTTCGCGTCATAGCTAAAAAACTACTTACCCGATTGACATTAAATTTTGCTAAAAAATTAGGGGTCATGTGGGGATGACGTAGCAACATTTTATTAATTATTACTAAAAAACTACTTATCCAATTCACCTCAAATTTTGCACAAAAGTCAAGTATTATGTAGGAACAAACTGGTAAAATTTTGATACGAATCCAAGGTGGCGGAACAAAATGGCGGTTTATTAAAGTATTTTAAAATAAAACCTGAAAAAAAAATGCTTAATTTGTAGAAATGGTGTATTTGTGTTTTTTATGTAGAAACTGTTTTTGTTAGAAACGTTTCTTTGCTTTCCCTAAGCCTCCATAAAAAAATTAACCAGGAGAATCATACAATTTTTTAAAAATAGTTTTTTAAACACCCTATTAACGTGTTATCTTTTAATATAAATTTAATTTCGTAGAACGTATTTTTTTAGGGATAGATTTAAAAAAATGACTTCGTATAAGCTCGATTTCACGGGCATATTTTCATTTTACACCGGGTCCTAATACTCCTAATAAAGGCCTGCGTATCTACTCGGACACAAAATGTGCCATAAATATGTCCCGGAAGGCGAAAAAATGATAATCTTTTCAGACCTTCTGTTAGATATATTGTCGGGTGTAATTGTAATTACACAGGGCATCAAAATTAACGATACTTTTTCATGAAAGCATGTTTTCTATGAACTGAATACGGTAATATATTCGTCTTTTAGCCGACTCCGAAGCAGGACGGACACTTTTGACAAAATATGAATATAATCTATTTTTTTTTATTACAACATGCTTGAAAGAAGAATTATCAGCTTTATTTTGATGGACGAGTGTAATTCGGTAGAATATTTCTCGAGTGGAAGTATATACTGATGATTCAATATCGCGTTTTTAGGTTTACTGGCGGTCACTTTTTCCTGTATTAAACTTAAGAAATCGTTTCCGAATAGCGACATTTTAATTTTTTTTTAAATTTAATTTATGTCCAAATGACAAGTGCATAACTTTAACAATCGTTACTGTAGATGTACGTGTAGAGAAATTTTCGGCGGTACTTTTTCGGTTCTGCTGGGAAATTAGAACATGACAAAAAATCAGAAAACCGCAAAAATTAGGTTTTTTTTTGAAAATCCGTATATTTGTTATTTCCCAAGTTGTAGCGAAAGCCCTTTGCGAAATAATAGTTATGGATAAGTACTTTATGCGTACGAAAACCAGGCGCTGTAGGATTGTTCGTTTTTGCACATTTGCGATTTGATTTTTTTAATGCATTATTTTTCAGCGTGCCTGGATGATCCGATATGAATTTTGCAAAATCATATCGAAAGTAGACGTTCATACTATAAAACGTATATTATCATTTCGCCTTAAAATTCTGTGAAATACATGACATGTGAAAAACATGACCAGAAACGGCCGAACGCTGGAAAGTAGCCAAGTAGCTGGGGAAAACACGGCAGCCGTTATTACTCTTCAACTGTAATTATCTTGGCGACTGCAGAAGGTATAAGATTTTTTTTTTGATATCGGGGTAACTTAACCCGAGGAAACCGATTCTTTAGTTACATTATGCAAAGAATCAAGGGGAGTGCTGCTATCTGACGTTTTGCTAGACAGCCTTTGCTATTAAGCTTCGTAAATAAATACACTAAGACTATAGTTATTATTTCTATTAAATAGTTAAATTTATCATGAAATATATAATAAAGAATTTAGGTTTTCTGGGGTTTAGTTACCCCAATATCAAAAAAAAAAATTAAATTGCTTCTGCAGTTGCTGAGATATTTAAATTCAAAGATTAACACCTTGCGTGTAGAGCGTTTCGGCTGTTTTTGATCATGTTTGGAAGTATTTTTCGCGTACATAATTTTAACGCAAAATGAGAATAAAGGTTTTGTAGTATGACACTTCCACTTTCTATACGACTTGCAGAATTCAAACCCGATCATACACGATGCATCCAGGCACGCTGAATGACATATACAAAAATTCGCAATGGTACAAAAACTAATAATCCCACAGCGCTTGGTATTGGTATGCATAAAGTACAGGTTGTCCCATTTTGGGTACCGTCATTTTTATAGAGAGAAATTTGAGGTTTCCGCGACAGTATGCTGCTTTTTCGTAAAACTAAAGATGCCGTTAACAAAATTTTCATAGCCCTTTTAGTTTTTAAGATACAGTGCTAAATTGAAAATGTTGCATTTTCAGGCACCCCTCGTATCTCAACTATCATATAACTTACCGAAAATGTGAGAACTGTTTCTTATATAACTTTTCCCGGAATTAGTGTACAGGGTCAGGTTAAAAAGTTATCGGACCCTATTTTATTTTTTTAAATGGAACTCCCTGTTTATTTATATACTATAAAATTTGTCTTTTTTTTATCTTTTCAAAAATATATAATAGTATGCACTTTTTCTCAGAAACACAGTAAATAAATTACAATTTTCTGAAATTAAATGCATAATTTAATAATATGCTGTGGCTATTATTTATGACAACAAAAATAAATGTCAAATATTTGTCTGTCAGTTTTTGTATATACTTTTGGTTTATAAAGCAGTTTATAAACGTTCTTTTAGTATTTTTATTTAATTGATATTTATCAGTTTCTTCGAATAATGGCAGCGTATGAAAATTATGAAAAATATGATATGCTGGTATGTTTTATACAGAGTAATGATAATTCTGAAGAAGCCTCGGAATTATATTTCCAAAGGTAAGTAAGCTATTATGGCTATGAAAATCTGTATTATGATTATCAGTTTTTGCTTGTTAGATATCCAAAAAGAAAGCAGCCGTTTTTTGAGATATTTGCTCGTTTAAAAGCAAATTTAGTTCAGTATGGTCATTTGTTCACCCGCGTCCTAAAAAATGCAACAAAGAGAACAGACAGATAGGAAATTGGTGTGCCAAAAACTGACGGTCAGAGGATCTTGAAGAAATATAAGTATCATCCATAAAAATTTAATATAGTGCACCATTTGCCTCCTGGCGATGCCGAGCGCAGGGCACTGTTTTGCCAGTGGTATTTGTACAGGAATTTTTAATCATCATAATACCAGGAACCGGCATAGTGAAAATCAGCATTTAATGCTTGAAAGGACACAACACGGACGCTTTAGAGTTAGGGTGTCATGTTTTATTTTGGGCATGTTATGTTTTATTTTGGCAGACATATAGTTTATAGGATTTTTGAAGGAGGTCTTACAGCACGTAGGCACCTAGAAATACTTCAAGAAGTTATTCCAGAACTGCTCGAAATTATTCCATTAGCCCAATATAATCTGTTTACCTTCAGCAAGATGGTGCCCCAAGTCACAACTCTAGGTTCTTATGGGGCTATATATAAAATGAAGTATATAAAACACGATATGACAGCATAGCAGAACTTCGCCTTTTGAAATCTGCGAATGAGACAAATGGTTCTTTTTAACGCTATTCAAAGAATTACAAAGATGTGCCAATTTTGCATTAGAGAGAATGGTCGTCAATTTAAACATCACGTTTAAAAATTTGTTTTTTTCTTTTTTTTAATAATGTTATTTTTTGTGTTTGTTATATTGTTCCTTTATGTTATAAAACTGTTACAAACTTAGGTACTGTTATCAAAAAACTCTATAGGTATTTTTATGTAAGAAGATACCTATATGCAAGGTATCCCCAATTCTTCGTAAGCAATATGTAACTTTCAATTGTTTATTATTGTTATTCATGGTCTACTATTACATTATGCATTTAATTTCAGAAAATTGTCATTTATTGGCGTGTTTCTGAGAAAAAGTGCATTCTATTATATATTTTTGAAAAGGTAAAAAAAGACAAATTTTATAGTCTATAAATATACAGGGTGTCCCATTTAAAAAAATAAAGTAGGGTCCCATACCTTTTTGACCTTTCCCTGTGTACCAATTCCGAAGGCGGAATTGAGTTCTACGGGAAAAGTTATATAAAAAACGGTTTTTACATTTTCGATAAGTTATCTGATAGTTGAGATACGAGGGGTGCCTGAAAATACAACATTTTCTGTTTAGCCCTGTATTTTAAAAACTAAAAGGGCTATGATGATTTTGATAACGGCGTCTTTAATTTTACGAAAAAGTAGCACACTGTCGCAAAAACCGCAACTTTCTGTAAAAATAACGGAAATACTCCGCAAAAGTACCCAAAATGTGATACCCTGTACATATCTATAACTATTATTTCGCAAAGCACCTTCGCTGCAGTTTGAGAAATACCGGAGATATGGATTTTCCAAAAAAGCCACATTTTTTCGGTTTTTTCTCCTGTTCTAATGATCCGATCAAGTCGTGCAACCATATCATATTGTTTGTAATTTTATTCTCACAATTAACCTCTTTACACCATTAAGATTGCGTCCTTGTTTATAAGCCAAAATCTAAAGAAAATGCGATTTTTTTGATTAAATTGTTTATAACAAATAAACAAATGATAGTTGCGAATGGAAAACCTAATGGAATATTACTATGGACTATCTTGAGTGTGATGGCGCACTTGGTTTCCGGTTATTATTTTTGGCAACATATCACGGTTTTTTTGCTTTATTAATTGGACTATACTGAAAATTTCCTGAACCATATGGGATTTTTCATACATGAGTGAAATATTCATTTGCAAGTTATGTAAAGTCGTGTCTCTTTTGAGTGAGCAGTGTCTATCATTTAATATACAAAACTATCAACCTTAACCACTGAACATCATACATTATACCACATAAACTCAAAGAGTGCATATAAAAACACTAGATGAGATAACAGAGCAGCATAACTAATGCGATATGCATTTAATTAATTTATTTACAGGACATACGGTTAAGTTATTTTTAACCGCCTTATATTAAAATAGACAGGTAACTACTATTGCTTGGTTCACGACAGTGTAATCATAAAACCAACTATAAAAGTTAAAGCAAAGCTAGAGGTGTGGTTCTTTATTGTCACTGAAACTTGATTAAGTATTTTCCTGACATAGTCTAATTATATAGAGGAGTTTGGTTTGGAATGAGTATACACATTCATTATTTTTATTATGTTGGTAATGTATTAATTATACTCTCAGTCGATTTTAGTGAATCAAATAAGGAATGACCATAAAATCACCTAATGTCTTTACCATCAAAATCTATGCAGTTGCTACTTATATTTAATATCCATGTTAGATACTAAACTAATAAAAGTTTTAGATTTATTGGTTCCAAAAGTTAATAAATTCGGTAAATTAGCTTTACTCGTAACATCCCTCGTAATAAATCCTTTTATTTATTAGGGGAATGAAATATAACAAATTGTATATGTATATAGTGTACATATTGATGAATAACTACATGCTGAACTAAACTACGTCGTGCTTTATTTGTTTACAAAAGAAAGAATTCATAAAAAGGTAAGTTCCGGGTCAAGATAATTTACCTATTTGTTATATATTTAATTTATTTTTCTATTATTTAGATTATTTGTTTTCCTCCAATGAAAGAAGGTTTTATTTCAGAAAAAGCAATTTTGCCGAATTTTTAAATGTTTTATTAAGGCGCCATTTTGCTTTGCCATATTTGCATTAAAATCAATTATATAAGTAACCTTTCTTCTCTGATTTGTTTTAAAAGTTCATTAGGCCGCCATTTAGTTCTGCCATAATGGATCTGACCAAAATTTTAACAGGTAATTCTTGATATCACACTCAATTTGTGTGCATTTGACACACACAAACCGTTATCCACCTTACACATATGCCATAAGATTTTACGCTTGTGTTTACATGTCCATACAACTTGTTGAGCGGCGTTGCCATGTTTCGCCATAAGAATTGTTAGTTATGGATCTTTACAAACAAATCCTTAATTTTTGAAATTCGATTCTCGTTTTTTTCTTCAAGCTCACGTATTATAGACGAAATGCATAATTATGACATCTTTTACCACAATTTTTATTTTATTTAACCATGTGATTAGATTTTATGATTATATTATAGTTTTCTTAGTAGGTTGAACTAATAAAACGCAAATTTGGCAACCTAGGGTCGAAAGCGTTTATAATATGAAGTAATCTTAGCTCATAAAATAATCATAATAGCGTACTCTTTTCTTTCGTACTCTAAGAATGTATCTATCAAGTTTGGAAATTAATTAATAACTACAGTATTAGAAATATTCTAAACAAGTAGCTAAACCGAACCAGTTGGAGATTACTAATTAGGATTCCTGAAAACTCGGCAGAATCTGTTTGGAATTCTTGATACATTTCTTTGGTCAGTTGTACTGTGCGAATTTTTAATGCTAATACAGCGACGTGTTTAATTCCATAGGCCGTCGGCGTATTCCTAAAAGATATAATAAACAGAAAGGACAAACGTGCGACGAATACGACGCCGGCATTTGATTCAATTTGTTTAGCTAGGTGATTCGAATACGATAGAGACATAAAGTAACTTTTGTACGATATTTCGAAGCGATATTTATTTTAGAAATACGCTTAATTTGTTTTTTTTGTAATAGTTTTTTAGATCGGGCGGCCGGTGTACACAACCGTGGAACCCGTTGAGTTAAAGAAAATGGCATGTATGTAGTTATAATTTACTTTGCTACCCTGAAATAAGACTTAGTTCGTCAATACCCCAGTACCGCCGGCAACGCGTTGAAGGAATAGTTAAAAAAAAATATATGTTAGTGCTTTTGTAGAAAACGTGAATCGTTTAGGCACCAAAGCTGAACCTTTCTTATGACCTGAAAAAGTCTAAAAAATAAAAAAATAACAACTCCCAATCTTCAATCGATTTCGTACATCTTAAATATTGTTGGGAAAACCCAATTGTATCTATTAATTTGTAAATACAAATATTTCACACTTTTCAGAGTTTCTCATGTTTCTTTGTTACGTATATGGTAAAAACCTACCTACCTAAAGTAATTTATGAAATAAAAGCGCTAGTCTTTCAAGAGAAACCATTGTGTCATTCCTTTCATCTTCCCAAAGGCCTTATTACCATATAAATCGCCCCTTTTTGCCTGGAAACCTTCTAGATTTCAAATTAAGAAAAACACGTTTCCTAATGTATTGTCCGTTCCAGGAAAATTATTTCGCCAGGCAGCGGCTCTGATGAGAAGATGTCAGCCTTTATTTCTCCGTTCTCGTATCCTTTCCTACATTTCTTCCACTCGATTATTTTTCCTATGGGAGGATATTTCCTCAATGGATTAATCTAAGCTGAGCTTTATTTTGTTGGCGTTTTTTTATTTGATTTTTAAGGGATCTTTGTAGATAAGAATAAATTGAATAGCGCTTAATAAAGGAATGAGTAAACATTGTGCTTTGTTTATTTCAACTTGTTAATGTGTTATCCCTTGTACAGGATATACCATTTTCGGCATTTTTGCCTTGTTTTTAAAGATATAAGGTTGCTGTTTTCGCGGCATTGTGCTAGTTTTTTGTGAAATTAAAGATGGCGCCAGCAGAATTTTCATAGCGCTTTTGGTTTTTGAGATGCATCGCGTTTTTTTTTTTAGGCACCCATCGTATCCCAGCTATCTGATAACGTATCAAAAAGGCGAAAACTGTTCCTTAGATGATAGGATTTTAACTTAATTATGATAAAATTATTGCATTTTTTGCTCAAAACAAAACAATAATTAACGTACTTAAAACTTAAGTTTGGAAAAAGAAAAGAGAAACAAAATCTTAAAAAAGCAAAGAGTTTTCAAAGGTGGTTTTCAAAGTGACAACCATTTTCCCGTATGCAAGACGAATAACATCTTCTAATAGCGTTCAAAAGAATCATAAGCCTTCTTTGCAGTTGTGGAATAATCTCCTCAAGGATTTCAAGGGACCGACCCGCTATGAGATCTCCTTTAAAAATTCTATAAGTTATGCGTCTTCCAAAAATGAAACACGAGACCCAACCCCAAAGCATCCTCGTTGTGCCCTCTCAAAAATTAAATGATGATTTTTTGCGGACCAACTCCTTGTGTTCTTCTTGGGGATTTTTATTAGAATGTATGAAACAAACCAACATATCATACCTTTCATAATTTTCATAGACCCCCATTATTGTAAAAAAAGTAAATTAAATATAGTATATAGTTGAATAGAAACACCAAAACAACAAAAATATTTCGTTAATAATCAAAAACTGACAAAACTGCAAAGTTTTGACATTTTGCTTTTTGTGCCAAACAAATTAGCCATAGCCTACTAATTGGACACAGAAGAAAATTTTAGAAAATCTCGAGTTTTGAGCTTGTTTTTCAAAATAACGCATACATGTATACATTTTTGGAAAGCCCACATTATTCCTAATAAATATACCGGGTGTTCCATTTAAAAAAATAAACTAGATTCCGATAACTTTTTGACCTGACCCCATATACTTATTCTGAAAGCTGCACTGAATTCTACGAAAAAAATCATCTAAGCAACAGTTTTCACCTTTCTGATAAGTTATCAGATAGCTGGGATGTGAGAGGTGTCATGTTGAAAATGCAACATTTTCAAAAACGCCCTGTATCTCAAATACCAAAAGGGCTACGAAAATTTTGCTGGCGCCATCTTTGATACCATACAAGTTTTACATGGATTTGAATCAGAATTATTCTAAAACTATTTGCTTAATTTTATTTATATAATCCTTCTTGAAATGTCCTTGGAACTTCCATTTCTGAAGCTATAATTTCTTACATGTGTAGCAAAATTTCTATAAAAATATAATGGGAATTATTAATTCGTAATATGACGATATGTTCTAGCGAATGTAAGACAGTTAAGATAAGATGGGGGTATGTGATTTGTTCTAAGTAGTGGGTTGTTTTCATGGGTCCAGGACAAATAATTAATATATCCTCCTTTTTTTTATAAAATGCCGACTTTTTGACCTTTATTTGGTCTTTGTCAAGGCTATTCCAACAGAAATGAAGATTCTGTCAAGAAAGATTACACCAGTAATGCGTATTGTGGTAAAACACATAGATCAATTAATAAGTAAAACACACTAATTTACATCGACAAAACAAAGACAACTATACTCACAGTATCGGTCAACACTTAATTATGAATAGGATTATGAAGGTATTTTACTATGTCTTCGTTTCATCTATATAAAGTAATTATTTTGTTGGTTTTATCATAATATGCATTACTGGTATAAACTTTTAAGATTCCTAACGGAATGTTCTTTCTTATTGAAATAGTCTTGATAGTGACAGACTGGTGGAATTCTGCCAAGAGAAAAACTTGGTTATCACCAATACTCTATATAAACAGCCAAAAAGACGCCTCTATACATGGACATCACCACGTGACGGTCATGGTTGTACGATAAGAAATCAGATAGACTATATCATCATAAATAAGAGGTTCCGAAATTCATGTAAATGTACAAAAACCTACCCGAGTGCTGATGCAGCCACCGACCATAATCTGCTTGCTTCTAAAATACAACTGAAACTAAAACGTATAAAACAGTCACTCAACAGAAAATCATTTAATGTCCAGCAGTTAAATTGTGTTGACACTAGAAACAAATTCAAACAAACAATGAACCCCAACATACGACAGAACATCACACACACATATCAAATGTGTTAACCATAGAAGATAGGTGGGACAACATAAAGAATGGCACCACTAAAACAGCAGCACAAACTCTTACCCACAACAACAACAATGGATGACGGATGAAATATTGGAACTAATGGAACAAAGAAGACAAAACAAAAACAAGAGTGAAACTGAATATAAAAGAATCCAATGACAAATAAAACGAAAAATCAAGGAAGCTAAAGAACTGTGGACGCATACAAAATGAAAATGCCAAACTTGAAGGCAGAGACAGGGCCATCAATTTTAAAATCTGAAGTGGAAAAAGCTCTAAAACAAGCCAAAAACAATAAAGCAAGTGGACCAGATCAAATACATAGTGAATGGCTGAAATTATTCAGCGATGAAAACATAAGTGAGCTATTCAACCAAGTATACGATACTGGTCATATTCCACCAGACTGGCTAAAATCTGTATTCATTCCCCTGCCCAAAAAGCCGAACGCAAAAAAATGTTCAGATGATAGGCTTATCAGTTTAATGAGTTATGTGCTCAAGCTACTTATAAAAAGAATTAGCAACAAAAGCGAGGAAACTATGAGTTCGAATCAATTTGGTTTCAGAAGATGCATGGGAACTGCAAGGGTGTTGGGAGGTGAGAAAGCCTGTTTACTTGTGCTTTATTGATTTTGAAAAGGCCTTCGACCACTTTCAGCACAATAAACTGATTTCGCATTTGTACTGGAACCAAACAGCTACCATTACCGTGAACAGCCGTGAATCGAAACCAGTCTCTATTAAGCGGGGCTTGAGGCAGGGTTGCATACTCTCCCCCACCCTCTTCAACGTTTTGGCTGAAAACATATTTAAAGAATCCCTAAGTGGCCTAAAAGGAATTGTAATAGGAGGAGAAACAGTTAATAATATAGGATATGCCGACGATAGTGTCTCGTTCATTTGCAAGACTTAGTAAACAGAGTCAATAAAGCTTGTAAGAACTGGGGGCTATCTATTAACATAAATAAAACTAAATATATGGTTGTGAGTAAAGTAGATGTTGACCAGACCCTATTACTTTTAAACGAAGAACCGTTTTATTTGTTGCACTGAACTTACGAAAAAACAACCCACTGCTTTAAAGAATATAAGGACAGTATACTGCTGAAAAGATTTTTTGTAAGGCGCTGGAACCGAACTAGGTTCTACAGTTTGTCATGACTTTTTATGTTTTCAAATGTTTAGTTTGATGTTTAGAACCTCTACATTCTACAACATCAGTCGGCGAAACTTCTTGTTTCATAAATAAATTGACACACCCCTTCTACTTAATACCTTTTACCGAATACAATTATTCGTGTATTTTATTATCATCTTATACCAGATCTGATGTCCAGTTTTTGACCTGTCTCCTTATTAATATCGACAACTTTTATTATATTCATATTTCCGCATCTCGACGCTTGTACAAAAACAGTCCGTTATCTGATTGAAACCATCTCAGATTAAAATCAAAATCTAGAATTGGCATGAGTAGATGTTTTTGACGAGCTCGGCTTACAATTAAATTTCTGGTTTTGTTTTAATCGTATTAATACGTCCATATAAAGAGTTCTGTAACAAGTAAAATTAACATGGATTTCCTTAAACAACCTGGTAACGCCATTAAAGTCGATATTATAATTAAATTTGCAGCTGTATATTCCTGAGAATTATATAGAGGGATTATTTTTATTTGGAAGAATAGTTTATTATGAGCTTCATGTATAGCTGTATATTCCGTCAGAATGTATATAACTACGAAAAAGACAAACGTGTTTTAATATTTTTGAAATATGTTAAATAGTCTATACATGGATAATGCTATTAGCTCTTTCCCTCAGCTGTGTGTTGCGTGCTATTTAAAAAAAAATTGTATTGGACGTATTTTTTTACGGGAAAGATAAAGAAGAAAAATTTGATTTGTTTTATTTGATATTTTTTTTCGAATTTGGCCATAACCTACTAAAAGGAGCATTTCAAAGTTATCAAGTTTTTCAAAAATTCAAGGTCGGAACTTTTTTTTAGTCCCACGAGAGTGAATCGAAATTTTAGAGTTCGATTTTTTCAAGAACGGTTCGTCGTACCTAATTCTTTATAATAACAAAAATTATTGACCTTGAAAATACGAAACTTTTTTATTTAATTTTTTTAAATAAGCAAAAATTGGAAAACGTTTTAAACAATTAAAAAAATTGTCGTCCATTACTAAAATTGTGTACAACATTTTTTAATTTGAAACTTTTTAAAATAAAAAAATGTTTTTCTTAATTAAGAAGAAATCAAAATTGTGTAATAACCAATATAAGCCAAATAACATTTTTGTATTCTGAAAAAATCACCCTCTCAGGGTCTACATATCTTCGAGTTTTGGCGTCTCTAGATGCCAAAAATATGTTTTATCAAATCCGTCGGTCCGTCTGTCGGTTTGTCTGTCTGTCAGTTCGCGACATAGCTTAAAAACTACCTATCAGATTGACTTCAAATTTTAGTCAAAAGTTAAAGCTCATGTGGGGATGGCCTGGTAATATTTTGGTTAAAATCCGGCATGCCGGAACGAAATGGCGGCCTAGTGAAACATTAAAGAAATTATTACTAAAAAAACTAATTATTCAATGTATCTCAAATTTTGTTAGAAAATCAAGTATTGTCATATTGGAATCAACTGGTAAAATTTTGGTATGAATCCAAAATGGCGGAAAAAGATGGCGGTTTAATAAAATATTTAAACAATCAGCCTGAAAAAACTACTTAATGAATTGATTTCAAATTGTCTGCCATAACTAATTATAATATAGAAATGAACTAGTAAAACTGTAGAACTAATTCAAGATGGCGGAACAAAATGGCGGCCAAATAAAATTTTTGTAATCTGAAAAATCATCCCCACGCATATCTTCGCGTTTTAGCGTCCCTAGATGCCAAAAATATGTTTTATCAGTTCCGTCGGTCTAATTTCGGTTTGTCTGTCTGTCTGTCAGTTCGTGTCATAGCTTATAAACTACTCATGAAATTGACTTCAAATTTTGGACAAAAATTAAAGCTCATATGGGGATGACCTGGTAATATTTTGATAAAAATCCAATATGCCGGAATAAGATGGCGGCCTAGTGAAACGTTAAAAAATTATTACTAGAAAAACTAGTTATCGAATTACCCCAAATTTAGCAAAAAAATCAAGTGTTACATAAGAATGAAGCGCTAACATTTTGGAATGAATATAAGATAGCAAAGCAAAATGGCGGCCTAATAAAATATTTAAAAAATCAATCTGAAAAAACTACTTATTAGGTTAATTTTGTGCAAGCATTAAGTGTGATATAGAGATAAGCTGGTAAAGTCTGTTACGAATTCAAGATAGCGGAACGAAATGGCGGCCAAATAACATGTTAAAAAAATTAAAGTAAAAAAATCTTCTTATTCAATTGACTGTAAATTTTGGAGAAAAATTAAATATATGGATAAACTGGTGCGAGTTCAACATGACGTAACAAAATCGCGGAGTGTGAATGTGAAAACTACTTATTGAATTCATTTTAAATTAGGTGGTAAAATATTGGTTTAGGTGGTAAAATATTGGTAATAATGTTTAGAATTGACCCTTTTTGTTTTGGATATATAGGCCAACAAGTAAAATTCCAGTTTTAGTCTATAACCGAATCTATAATTCACGTCTGCACCATCGGATTGACAATATGTGAATGTCTACGTATGCACTGCTTTCCTCTCTACTATTTTGAGCTTTGTTTTTACTTAAATTGTGCGGTTCTCAAGTTCTTGATAATTTTTTTATTTTTTTTTGTATATTTCCTAGATCATTTATAATTTTTTTCGGGATAAAAAAAATACCCTTTTCTCTTGATAGCATAGCATAGGTGAGAAAAACTTGATAATGGTCGATATCTCAAGATCTGCTGTTGCTATGTTTTGAAAACTATCAAAATAGAATTTTAAACATTTTAAGGTAGATTAAAAATTTGGTCCGAAACTCCGAAACCACTAGAAAAGAAGTCGTTGGACAAAAAAATGTTTTTTTTTAATCTCTGAAGTTAATAAAACCTCTATATAGACCTCGAGTACCGCTTCCTGAAGAAGGACGTAGAAATGGGATTTTACTTTTTCCGTAGGTCAAAAACTAAAATTCAAGCTTTTGTTTATAACTCACGTATGACCCACTTGATCATTAATCTGTAAATATGCACTGTGGCCCTCTCTACTTTTTTTGTTCTATAAGTCTTTTCGTGAATTGCAAGGTTTTCCAGTTATATTGCAATTTTGAAATTTGAAAATCGAAAAAAAAACTTTTTTCTTCACATTTTTTGGTCTAAAATTGTCGTAACCATTAAAAAAAAACATATGTAGCTTGGCCAATATATCTCGAAAGCTGCTATTTTTATGCTTTTAAAATTGAATTTAACACATCAGAAAGAAGCCCTAGATGTACGATTAAAAATTTGATCTGTAACCACTGGAAAGGAGTCGATTGGACAATTTTTTTTTTTCGTTTATATCGGTTCCCAACTTTTTGCAGAAAAATGTGTAATTCTTTTCTATAGACCTCAGGTACCGTTTCCTGAAAAAAAAATTGAAATTCGCTCTATTTCCTTTTCAGAGATATAAAATAAATAAAAATAAAATAAAATTCGAGTTTTAGCTCTCACCACTGGACTGTTAATCTAAAAATGTCCACACACCTCTCTCAATATTTTTGGTACTATGAGGTTTTTCGGAAATTATACGGTTCTCGAGTTATCGATGATTTTGATTTATTTTTAATTACCTGTATGCCTTTTTTCAGGGTAAAAAAATTGACTTCGTCAAGGCGTTTAAAGTGATTTATAAAAGTCGCTTGGTCCGAAATATCCTCCTTCTTACTATATATTGTAGATCTGTAAAAAGCCTGGTGAGGATCAATATCTCTAAATCTGATGTTCCTATGCTTTTAAAACTATAAAATCTTACTTCGCGCTCGAAACTGCAAAGTGTAGATCTACTTTGTAACTTAAAATACTTCGCACACGAGAACTACAAAATGTAGATATCTGCAAAATGTGGAGATCTGCCTTATGAAACACTTTCTCTTTTAAGTTAATCACATTTAAAGACAATCTATTTCAAATTCATTAACATTTTAGTTTTTCTATTTTATTTTTCAAAAATTTCTACACCACCGCCGCTAACCACTTCTTAATGTATATTTTTTGTACTACATTTGCGAATTTAACACAGGTATTATTTTTAAAAGTGTTTAAATTTACTTCAGACCGAATTTTTCAGCAATTAATTTTTCTAAATGTCACAATTACAAAATTAAATTGACGTAAGCAAAACATAACTGGTGAACTAACAAATCTTATTGCAATGGTTACTAGATCTGGTTTCACTCGTAAACCTTTTATTTGATAACGTAAGGAAATCTACTTACCCTCTATTGATTTGCGGCCGGTAAATCGAGCATCTGATACCCTAATGTGTTGCGTAGCAACACTACTATATTATTGTATTAGGCAGTCAGGTTTGACTTTCGACATTTTCTCACTTAAAAATATAGCAAATAAAACATTATTTATTTGACAGTGACAAGAAAAATCCCATCATTATTAGCTATGGAAAATAATGGCTATAACATCGTTAAAGTTCTAGGTATGATTGTTATATCGCCAACTAATATTTCTTACATTTTAATAAATATAAGTTGTTATTCATTTTATCAATAATACTACATGTGTTGTGTTCGTAGTGATCTTTCTTTTAACACAAATGGGAAATTGTTTTTTTGTATAAGTAAAATTAAATATTCTAGTGGGCATTTTGCACCGCATTTTCCTTAAAAAATGTCATGCTTGCCTAGGAACTGTCAAAGATTAACCCCTAATATTTCACCGCGGGGATTACCAAACTATTGAACTAACTTTCCACAAGAAGACAGAGATAAGAAAACGTGTGTAAAGTGATAGGATTAGGCTTTACAGAGGGTTTTTCTATCGCATCGGGGTAATCAATCCATACCCGTCAAGGGAGTATTAGAAACCTTACCCTGAATTGTATTGCTTTCTCTACTTTACCGTTCCTGTACCATCGTTTGCTTTTATTCAATATTCCCAAAATGTATCTTCTATATGGAATAATAAATTATCTACTTTTATACTAAAAATGTCAGACAAGTATACAAGTTTATAAAAAATATGTAAACGCTTTTCAAGGTAAGGATTTAGATACGAACTATCTTGGAACATATGGATATCTTGATTTGCAACGAATTATTAAAGTATTTGCCTCATGTTAATCAGAAATAGTTAATTAGTTATTATTACAACTAATGTTAATATAATAATAAGAACTCGTTCAAAAAAACATATAGAGTTGGATTTTAAAGTTTACGTTAGGTCGATCGAAGTAGATCTTTCCAAAAAACAAGTTGATATTTTTTGACAGATTTGCGATATCCATTTGTTTGATTAGAGACTAAATTCTGGCGGTTGGGGACAAACCCTAAAACGTTTTTATAAAATATTTTTCTCCATCTCAAATAATAATTTAGGTAGAGACGTAAATATAATCAAACGCTCTGTACGTCAATGGGTTTCTCAAGTTTGAGGTTTATGTGTAAAAATAGAGTAAAATGAACGTTTTTTTGTCGTTTTTTTATATTATTAGTTTATTTATTAAAAGAGTTTTACACCTTTTAAAAAAACTTAAAATTTAAATTTTGCTTTTAGGGAACTGTTTCAACTCCTTAGATAAACCCTATATATTATATAAACGGAAAATTAGTTACTATAGCATAGTGGAAAAAAGGTTTTATATACAAAGCGATAAAAGAAATATGACATGTTTCACGGCTTTAATATAAAAATATTTTGTTGTTTTAGGGGCTGCTCCAAATCCCTAGTGTTTCACCGTTTGTTAAATAAGCTAAATGCACTTGAAATTTTTTTTTTCGTTCAGGAGACTGGTTCGTCCTCCTAGAGCTACCCTGTTTAATATAAAAATATGTTCTTATATATAAAGGTACTTTATATATACTTTACTGTTGTCTAAGCATGTTAAATGCTAAAGCTACCCTATTTAATTAAAAAAAAAATGTAAAAAAATTTTATACAAAAAGATAAATAAAATCTGACGTATTTCACTGTTTTCGAAACAAACTAAATGCTTCTGAAATATACTTTTTTTTTATTTTTCGGTGGCTATTTGGTCCCCCTGGGCTAACCTGTACAGTTGAAATACATGTTTTTATATAAAAAGAACTAAGTAAGTCCGAAATTCTGCATCTGGAAGCCAGTATTAGAACATTTTCAAGCCGAAGCAACGTCACCGTCCACGCCTCTAAAGCCGCTCTTATAAGAGATACATTTTAAAAGTTTGTCGTGAATGTGCTATAAACGATCAACATATAGAGCATACCTAGGACTTAGGATTCCAAATAACACTCCCAGAAGGTCATTTTGAAAGCACGAAAAGATTATATAAACACAAGATTAGATTTAGTAGTATTAAAGTTAGCATATTTTCTTAATACATGTCTCAACATTCAGGTACCATGGTTTATCACCATTTCCACCAGGGAATCAAACATCAATTTTGAGTCAATAAGACAATTACATATAAGATTGAACCTTTTGAACGGTGTTATTAAAGGTATAATCGAATGTTTTCTCAATTTTATTATGCGAGAATGTAATAGAGGAACACTAATTAAGCGATAAATTATTATTGTCACAGAATTCAATAAATATGTCCAGATTATTCTGTAGATCAATACAATCGTTCAAATACAAAAGTCTAAGGTTATGAAAATTGGAGCCATTAAAAGAATCACCATTGAAGACAGCATTAGAGGTATGTCGCTCCGGCTCAAAGATATTATATTAAAAAATAAGAATCAAAGAGTCTCCAAATATCTTTGCTATCATTAGCAATCCCCCCATCCCAGTGCATTTCATTCGGTATCTTAGTAATAAATTGTTTTTTTATAGACAAAAATTTTTGAGAAAATGGCCAAGTATATCAACATAAACACTGCCATAAGAACCAATGTGTTGGAAAGAGAATTAATTTTACATGAAAAGAGAATATTCTCTCTCCAACACATTGGTTCTTATGACACGAATTGTGTTGATTTACTTGGCCATTTTTTAAGATACATAGGCGGGTATATATATATATATATATATATATATATATATATATATATAACCAGGAAAACAAGATCTTTTAAATACCTAATAATATACAGGGTGTTTCATTAAAAAAAAAACAAGTTGATATTTTTTGGCAGGAGGTATGCGATACGCATTTGTTTAAGTAAAGACTAAATTCTGGCGGTTCCAGACAAACTCTAAAAGTTTTGTATAAGATATTTTTTCCCATCTCAAATAATAAAGGCTCTAGGTGGGGACGTAAATATAATCAAAGCCCCTGTACATACATAATGGGGAAATCTTCGTGTAGCACTGATGGGCTGTCAATTAAAATATTCCTGAACCTGCCGCTCCCAGTCATAGAGGGCATCTCTACAACACTAATAAATGAATCCCTTATAAAAGGTCTATTCTCTGAATGCCTTAAAACAGCTACAATTATTCCTCTGTATAAAGGGGGCGAAAAAAATAACTCTTGCAAATATCGCCCCATTGCTTTACTACCAGTGCTATCAAAAATCATTGAAAGATTACTGATGAATCGTCTTATGCCATTTCTCCTTAAACATCAGATAATATCTCCGGATCAGTTCGGTTTTTTACCCAACAAGTGCACCAGTGACGTCGTGTTCTCGTTGCTTAGCGTCGTATACTTATCCCTCAATAACAACCACCCCACTTCCTCAGTTTTTTGTGACTATGCAAAAGCCTTTGATTGTGTTAGTCATGAAATTTTGATAAGCAAGCTGAATTTTTATGGAATCCGTGGTATTTCTTTAAATCGGTTTAAATCTTATCTCGGGAATAGGCAACAATTTCGAGGGCAAATGGTTCTGATTCTGATTTCGGTCCTAGGACCTATTCTTTTTTTGTTATATATTAATGATATCACCAACCTAAAAATTAATGGAAAAATCTCTTTCCTGACGGCACAAGCATAACATGGAGTAATTTTGATACAACGTTTTTACATTCTAATATTTCCAACGAACTTGTTATGATTAAGGCTTTTTTCCGATTCCAATCTGCTTTGCTTCAATGTGGATAAAACGGTCGCCTTATCTTAAAAGGGGACTTTACAACCACTTCAGCTACTGAACAGCAATATTAAATACGTTGAGTCGGTTAAATTCCTGGGTTTCTAACGTCTGCTTTGCCATTCGGTCAGTGAAATAATAACGCTTCCTGCATTATATCCTACCAGAAACTCTAGGCATGACTTATACCTTCTCATTCCTTCTACAGAATTAATAAAAAAAATCAATTATTTACAACGCCTACAACTCATCTTCCAGAGCATTTAAAAACAATCCCTATGCTTGTACTCTTTCGAAAAAAAACCAAAGCGTACCTCATTGAAAGACATTTTTACTGCGTTAATGATTTTTATAATGAATAAGTCTCATTAAAATGTTTTTTATTTGCTTGTTTACTTAAATCTTTTTGGGTGTCATGTTCCAGCTGGTAGCATAGAGTTTGGAAATATTTTATAGCGAATGAACTGTCTCATAGTCCGTTAACATTAATTATTTATTTTTGTTACATATTAGATTAAAGTTATACATTTTCTTTTTAATACACTTCAATTACTATATTAGTTCAGTACACTTTTTGTTTAACTTCACCTATTTTGCTTTTATAACGATAACACAATAGAGTTTAAGCTCACGTAATTTTAATTTCAATGTCATCGAAATTATTCACCTGGCATATGTATTGTTTATTTCGTTATTGTTAAAGTCACCTGGATTCATTAACCGCTTTACGGCAATGTTATGTCCTAACGAATGTTATATTTACAATTTATATATTTGCACTGTCCTAGCGAAAAATATGATTTTATTTCTATTAATATTTCGTTTTTTCATTGTTTTGTTTTTTTTTTTCGTTTTAAGGCAAATTTCGCTTTGTCCATAAAGTATTTATTTGCTAAAACACATTTTTTTTTTATACTAACTAAAATGTTTCTGTGAAACTCACCTCATTCATTGATAATATAGGTACCAAATATCTAACATCTTACAGTGGATTTTACATATACCTATGTAAATGATAATACATTTCAACAGTTGACAAAACTTTTATTAATATCCGCATATATTAAACTAAATTTCCTATGTTCTGTTTTATCTTTTCTCAATTTCTGAGAAGTTCTCTTCGCCATGTGAAAAGTTACATTTCATCTCTTTCACTGCCGCTTGTTTAAAATAAAAATAGGGTCGCAAATTTTCCGATCCCGGATGATAAATGGACATAAACTGACTTGGAGCTAACTTTGTTCTGCGAAAAAGCAATTTGTCATCGTCAGATAAATCCGGCCTAAAATGTACTCTATGGAAGGTCATTGGGTTATTTAATTTTCATTGTTGTTTCATCGTTAATTAATTATTTATTACAATAGATATAATTCCAGTTATGTCTTGAACTTGTACGAAAACCGTCGTGTTTAGAACTGGTTGGGTTGTTGGGTATGACACGTCCTAAGCTGGGTTTGTGAGTTTGAAATCTTAATTAAGCGATGCGGTACAGCGGAATTATATTTTGATTAAAATCTATATATATATATATATATATATATATATATATATATATATATATATATATATATACACAATTTAAAACCAATTGTTTTTCTATCAAATAATAATGACAGAAATAAGTTAAATATGTCAACTGTGTAATATGAAAAAGAAGGTCTGTTCAAAAATGTTTTAAAACTAGATAATACGTTATACAGTATAAGGAACAAAATATTGGAGATAATTAGAAAAAGAAATATTTATGATTTTTAAGGAATTATTCGTCGTTTAAATTTAAAATATAAGAATAAATGGAACTTCAGTTTTCAATATCGGTTTTTTTGTTCACTGTGAAATTTTCCTTATGTATTTAGATTTTGGTCGTTTCTAAAAAGTCTTTTGCTAGTGTTAAGTTCAGTGCATAAAATTTTTGTTTCGTTAAAATGTGTGTCCGATGTATATAATATGTCCTGAAAAAGCACAAGATATTTTATTAAGTATTGCATCACTTTTATGTATTGTAATTCTTTTACTTAATCTTTGTTTTGTTTGACCAATATATTTTTTATCACAAATGGAACAAGGAATGGAATAAACGCAATTATACTGGTTTAAAACATGATCTTTATTTTTTAATTTATTATACAAAATACCAATAGTTTTAACATTATGTTGCGCTATCATTGCCACTATAGAATAGTATAACACCAGAATAGTCCGACAAGCCATAAAAGTTGAAAAACAAGGTGAATTGAATAGAAGGGACGAATCATTAATTACATATAAAATTACAAAAAATCAAGCGCAATTAGCGCAACAACAACAGAACTATCCGGAAAACATAAATAACGATCAACGCCTGCTCAGATATTAACCTTCGGCCCCGGGTGGGGGTATAAAAGGAAGTATCACCAACACTTCAGTCTCTATTCGGACGCGAGAAAGAAAGCTTCGGAAATGCCAAATATTATTTTGGCGAAACGTCAGCAAAACTGTTCTTTTAAGAACGACGGTAGTGAACGGATGTACATCCGAAATGAAAACACATTGTATTTTTCCATTCCATCAACATTCAATAACAGGTTTTACTACTATTAGACCAAAAATAATTGCAAATCAATTTGTTCTTAATGACGTTGAAAATGAATTGGGAAGTAAAGCAACATGGTGCACAGTAATTTTATTCGACATATTTCGCCTGCGACATTGAGGTTAGATTAAAAAATCAGAAAATCATTCATTGGTTGTTTGGATTTGAGATAAATTGCTTGTATTAATTATGCTTTTAAGGTCTCGGTTATTGAGACGCGACGTAAAGTGGTTTGGTTTGTCAAATAGTTATAGACGTTTTTTTTTAGTTCTATTTTATTCGTGTTTAGGAGTTTTAGTTTTATTTTGCTCCAAGTTAGTCATTATATTGTTATTATTAGGAGTTGATTTTTTGTCTATCTATTTTAGAATTTAAAAGTTGTGTACCTTAATATAAATGCTATTAAAGATGTTATAAAAAAGCTCTCATGTAAGTTACTTTGACGAGGGGCTACGATTTATTTTTTTATTATAGAATTCAGGTATAATTTTGAGTGGAAGTAAACCAACTCGTTAGCACATTGCGATATGTTAACAGCAACGTCTCCCGTTAGATGGTGCTTATGTAGATGTTGCCGGTTGCCTAATTATAGCTGGTGCAGAAAAGAAAAAGAGCAGCTATGGCGAGACCCTCGTAAACAAAGGTGCATCGTGGCAACAGACACATGCATTTATTTATAACGGATTTGCAGAAGTATATTGCCTGTTGGTATACATATTTAAGCCAATCTCATCTATTCCACTGTGAAGCTAAAGATTTCAATCCAAATAAACCCGTAACTGTTAAATATTAATATCCAGGGTGTTAATGAACTATCACCAGTTCTGGAGACGATTCCTCGGACAAAAATAGGAAAAAATATGTATACCTATTATTGGGATTCTGCATAATATTCTTCCTTTTGGTGTTTGAAATACTTGTATGATTTTAAATATATTTATTTTTTTTAATTTTGTGTATCTACGGCACTTCTAAAAAATATTAAATTTCGCATATTCTTCATTTTGATGTTTTTTTTAAATTCCTGTGTCGACAGCATTGATTTTTTAAAAGATTTTCTTATTATCCTTAAAATCCCCATACATTTTGTAAAAAAAAACTAGTAGTTACGAAATGCAACCGGTTTCAAGGTTTAGTTACTGAGATATTGCTGATGTATGGAATACAGGATACTGATAAAGTTTGAAATGTCCTTCACTGCAACAAATTTTTAAGTTATTATAGTATTGTATGAAAGGTACATTTTTTGGTGATAATATATTGTTAAAATCACAGTTTTAAAAATTGATCCTGTACTGATATATCTTCGCAACTGTTTAATTTAAAAAAATATAAATTGCCTCATACCTTGTCCCCTTGCACATTTGACATGTAAAAATTTAACTTAATTTAATGAACTAAGTGTATTTTTATTTAGTTTCTAGTTAAATAGTAATTAATAACTATTTAATAATTATTTAGTTACCCAAGAACTGTATGTCTTTTGGCTTGGCATTTGCCATGTAATATTTTTATTTATTTAGAAAAATTACGTTATTTTATAGAAACCGGACTTATTTCCTCTTATTTTTTAATTTAAATCGTTTTTCCTAAAATATATTTCTTTTTTGCAGGTATGTCTACATCTGAAAGAGCAAATGTCATAGTAAACTTTAGTGGGTAATGTATGCATAACCTTTTATTTAGTTTTTTTTATACTAAATAAATGTATAGTAATAAATTCAAAACATTTGGGCTGTTACCAAACGATCAGCTAGATCAATTCCCCATTGTTGAATTTTTATTAGTTATATTACTTGTTAAGTCCAATATTTGTGTTATTTGGTTTATCTAAGATATATAGAAATACATTGTAAAAGACACTTAAACTGTAAATTCCATCTGATGAAGACACTGTGTGTCGAAACAACTGTCATGGTGTAATGTAATATTGTGGAACTTTAAAGTTATAGACGTTTTATATGTGTATACAGAATTTCAATCAAGTATCGGCTCATTCATATATTTAATTTTTTCAGTAAATATATTCACCCGTTATTTTCCATGTAGTTACTTGCAGAAAAAGACTCATTTCGCCTTATCCTACTTTTTTTGCTAAAATTTAATTTATTTTTTTGAAAATAATCATAAAACTTGTTTTTATGGGGAAAAATATTTATTTCCTCAATATTCAAAAAATAAACATAAATATTAGCCAAAATCAATTTGCTTTCAATATTAGCAGTGCAGTTAGTAAAATTATTCCAACAAGTTCCATGTTACTTTAAAGGTTTTCATACATTTTGTTCTCGTTTATCTTACCGTATTTATTTTCTCATTATACACTGTTTAATAAAGTTTGTGTTTCATGGATACTGGATAGTACATTTATTTGTAATGGATCTCTTTCCATCCACCACTGTTCTAGATTTTCTATGTCGCTTTATTGATATTACATTATATCTAACATTAAATAGAGCAAGTGAGGTCCATGAAAGATATTTGGATTTTAAAAAGATTAATACGAAAATAAATAATTAAAATTTCTAGCACATAACAATCAAATTTCGATGAATTAATGAAAAGTTGAATAAAAAGTATTAGTATTTGATTAACAATAAATAAAATACCTTGCATTTTTTTTGTTTACTGGCTGAAAATTATCAAAGTGACTTTTTATTCACTTCAGTTTAAATGATCGCTATTTTAAATATAAGTAGCATTTACTGCTTGCTTTATGTTAAATATAAATACAATTAATAAAAAAATCAAGCATTTAAAAAGAAGAAGCAATAAATTAATTAATTTAGAAATTGTTTACTAATTTCAACACTAACAAAAATGAATTTCGATCCAAAAATGATTGAATGATGATATTTTACAATAGCTCAAGTATTTTTAAGATAAAAAGTTCATATAAAAATGTGTCAAAAGTGCTTCGTTTACAAGATACAGGGTGTTAAAGTTTTCATATTTCTTATTTACTTATCAGCCGTATACATTTCTAGAAATAATTCATTTAAATCTGGCACACAATATAGGGTGACCAATGTCTACGAAATTAGCATACATTTTCAAAAAATCTACAGCATGCTATTTTTTTCCGGTAGTGATCCAACAACACAAATACTTTGTTTGCTACGCATGCCGGGTATTACCTAATGTAAAATATATTCTTAAAAAAAAATAGTGTTATTATATTATTCTATATTTTACTGCGCAAATAGTAATGCTATTGGAATTATTTCAATGATTTAAAACAAGGTTGGCATGATTTAAATCAAATGATTTTTTTGAAAACAATCAATGATTTAAATCAATTTTTACAATTTTAGATATATTTATCTATTTTCAATTTTATATAATAAGCATAAATCTGGCAACGTTATCAATTGGAAAAACAATTACAACACACACACAAGCATTAGAAAGTCATGTCTCCAATTGGGCTATTTCATTCGAAATTTCCGAATCATTTAATGAAATTGACCAAACAATTAAGTCAAAAATGCAGAACATAGCTATCAAACGAAATGTAGATGATCTCTTTTCCCGTTTAAAACCAATAGCAGCTGCGTTAAATGAAATCCAATCTGACACTTGTGGTTTGGCAGATGCTGTTGTAATATGGAAAACAATTTTAAGTGTATTTGATAAGGGTAGTCATTTTAATTTAACCATACTAAAAGTGGTGGTGAAACGTTACAAACAAGCTATAACACCAGCTCATTTATTAGCTGTTATGCTTAACCCGAGGTTACAAAAAAAACATATTGTCTTCTGATGGAAAGAACATTGTTTTTAATTATGTCGCAGAAAATTTTAATCAATCCGATCTAATGCAAATTTTGATCAAAATAAATGCAAACTCAGAACCTTTTAGTGGATCATTGTCTGCCAAAGTCCTAGAAGCAAATAATATTGACTGGTGGGAGTCAATATGTAGTATAAATGGGTTATCAAAAGAGGATTTAATTCTAATTAAAAAAATGTAAGTGCAATATCGTAGTCGACTAGTGTAGAGCGAACATTTTCAACGTACAATTTATGTCATAACGGTTTAAGAAATCAGCTAAGTAACGAAAAAGCGGCAAAGCTTGTATTCATGATGAAGTCGCTGAATATGAAAATATAATCATACTATTTACTATTTTTATTCCTATTATAATATTTTTTACTATAACTATTGTGTAGGTATTTTATTTTGACACGACCTTATTTTCCTTAATACTTAGTAGATATAGAATAAAGTGCGGGACACGCAAGAAAACCGGGCGGAGTCAATCGGTTTAGGAAGGTCGGCCAAGAAATCTCTTTAAACCAGTGGTGTCCCGTCGTTCTTTAAATAATATGGCACTCCTTTTTGACTATGCGCACTTCAGATAATTAAAAAATGTAACTATGCTTAATGAACCTTTATCTATATTTGTGTTTTCTTTCGTGTACCGCACTTCTATATCTCTTTTGTGTTGCGAAAACGGCAAACTTTCGAATTTTAAAATGACTTAATTTTGATTTTTCTTGATCGATTTACCTATAAATATATTTTTTCTTGAGTTCTGTCATTAACGGTTTCCGGGCTGCTGCCTACGTTCACTATTATTGGACCACCCAGTATAGTGATACACGATTTACAAGTCCAGATTTTACAATGGCAGCCAGCATCAGATCCAGTGAACGGGATTTATCAAAATTTTAATTTATGCAGTTCGACTTTCGACTACTCGGGTATGCCAAAAGTGGCCGTCTGTCTCCGTTTGTCATATTACTTTATACAGGGGCCGCCATTGTGAAGTACTATACAGAGCGTTTCCTAGTTGCGTGCTGATGTTAAAGGGGGTGTTTTTATGTCCTAAAAGTCTTAACTTTTGAGATACAGGATGGTAAAGTTTAAAAAGAAAACATGTTGTTCATCCCAATTCTGATGCTCTTGTAGATAACTGCATGAAATTTAATACACGTTTTTTATGCATTACGGAGCATATGGATTTACCCAGGTTAATTACATATGCACGCTACTGGTAGAAATTTCAAAAATTGATTGTTAATAAAAAATGCCCTTTTATGCATAAAAGACGTGTATCAAATTTCACATAGTTATTTATCTATAATAGCATCAGAATTAAGATTTTAAAAAAATGTTTTTTTATCTCCAAAGTTAAGACTTTTAGGTTCATATTAAACTTTTTTCTTAAAAAGGTCCAAGAGTCACCACCCTTTAGCATTAGCACGCAATTAGGAAACGTCCTGTATAGTACTTCACAATGACGCCCCCTGTACAAAGTAATATGACAGCCCAAAGTCGAACTGCATAAGTTAAAATTTTGATAAATCTTGTTCACTGGAATCAGTGCTGGCTCCCTACTATAACTACATTGATGTGTTAATTTTGGAAAAATATGAGCTCTGTAGTTTTTCAAATATTAATTGCAATATTAGATATTTTTTGCCATCCGGTATTGAACAGAAAATTAATTATTTTGAAGCAGTTTATTGACAGCTACTTTATGAACAATTTTACAAAATATATAAAAAAAAACTAAGTCATAAGTGATTCTAATGGTTCGATTCCTTCTAAATCGTTGTCTTCCTCTGAAAATGATGAGGTTTCGTCGTCACTACTTGAAGACCCGAGTGTGACAACTAAGTCATCAATAACCGTTTCAATTTTGCCATCTACTTCTCAGTATTTATCTTCAATAGAACGAACATGTTTAACATACGATTTCCAATTTTCAGCCGATATTGAGTCAATCGGTTCTAATGTTATTTTATTTTAATCTTTAATTGAAAGTTCACCGTTGTTGCGCTCTCGAATATATTTTTTTAGTCCTGCCCATGCAAGTTCAATAGGGTTGAGGTCGCACATGTATGGAGGCAGCCTTAAAGGTGTATGACCGAGGTTACGTAAAAGACCGTCAATTTTATACTTTTTTCCTCTAGGCTTGTTGGCTGATATTACTTCATATAATTGGTATTTTCTCCATGTTGGATCACATACAAGATTGTTTGATTTAAGCCACGATATCATTTGAGCTTTTGTAGAGTATTTCGTTGGCACTTTATCTTCTACGTGAGAATGATAAGACGCATTATCCATTACCACGACTGATTTGGGAGGAATGTTAGGTAGAACCTTCTCGATCAACCACTTTTCAAAATTATCTCTATTCATCTGTCCATGATAGTCTCCAGTTGTTAGTCCCGAGCGAAAAACTACAGCAGCACTTGGAACAAATTCGGCTTCTGAACCAGCGTGAACTATAATAAAGCGACCACTAGAGCGGATTCCCTGAACAACACCTGTAACACTTTCACTTTGCCAGCACTTGTTCACTGGCATATCATCATCTACCCAGGTTTCGTCTATCACAATATTGCGTCCTTCTTGCCTATATTGCCTTACAGTTGATAGATATTTCACCCGCCAGTGAAAAATATGTAGTCTCTCAATGAGCAATTTTCGTTTATTTTGGCACTTGCGCCAAACAAAACCATTTGTTTGTAAAAGCCGATTTAAGGTTTTGTACCCGTACGGAAAATCTATTTTGTTCTTTACAGCACGAAGTAGGGGTTTGCAGATCGGAACCTTCTTCAGGTTTATATAAAAATCCTCTATTGTTCGTCGAGTTACTTGAAAATCACCATCGTCAATTTTGTCTTTGTATGATAATCCGGGTCTTTTTTTACCAGGGGATTTTAAAGGTGAAGTAGAACATGAGCGATCATTATGTTCTCTTTGAATTTTTCTTACATTACTTTCCGAAACACCAGTGTAAAATGTAGCGCTTTCTGTTTGATTTGAATTGGAATAGTCAAACTATTATTTTCAGCTTCTCTAGTACAGGCCGCTATAACGCTCGCAATAACTTCACGTGCACCGCTTCAAATTGTTTTTCCTCTTTTGCTCGTCATCGTGACTTCGAAATAATAATTCAAATTCAACGCAACGCATTTATATAGAAATGAAAACAAATGCTCGAAATGTATAGGCGCCACTGGAAATAGCTCCGTACCGCTTAGCTGGCGCATTTTATAGGTGAAGCGGAAAACTATTACAACAAATAAAATAACATAAAATTTATTTGCGTACACACATTTTACTTTTCCGCTTGCTTAAGACTATGAACTTTTATTTTAAGGACCGCCCGGTTTTCTTTCGTGTCCCGCACTTTAATTGGTACCTACATATTCTTAACTCTTCGATTTTATATCATGTTTTTAGTAATTTCCGTTTATTCACTGTTTAGCTTTTTTAAATTTTATAATTTTTTTACTAATATTTCTAAAAAAATGGATTTTTTATACTCCATTGTATTATTGGTGGTGCCATTTAATAATAATTTACTTTTGAAACTACCTAACAAAAAACACTCATATTAAAAGTGAAAAAAAAACTGGTTTAAATCAAAAAATCTGATTTAAATAAAAAAAATCCGACCGTTTTTTATTTTTTTAAATATAACAATTTTTGCAAACTCTGTTTTAAAAGTTAATATTTTTTCACTAACTTTATATTATAAGGTAAGATTAAATTTTAATCATTTCAAATAAACTATTATGTATTTATTTGCCAACGGAGCAGTTCTATAAGGAAGAATTGGAACAGGTATACCTCAATACCTAATGTCCCCAAATATCTACGCAAGTATGGTCTACTAAGGACGAATTTTCTAAATTTTAAACCGAACAAGAGCTTAAACGCCACGGTATCAACCTTAATTTCTATAGATCCTGAATCACTAATTTAAACCTTTTACTCTTGTCAAAAAGGCCTATTTAAAGACCTTACAAACAGCTTTAGCCATTACCTTTATTAAGCTTATTAAAATTTTACCAGGAAAATTGTTCATTTATTATCAGCACATGCATCGGTGGCAATCCATTTTGCAGTTCTTCTTTTAAGCCTTTGTCCAAAAAGCTGGTGAATTCTCAGCGATAAAATCTTAAAACCGTTTTCATGGAGACCGTAAAACTAGCAAGAACCCGAATTTATGGAGAGGGTTGTACGAGTAATTTATTACATGTTGTTTGAAGTCCGCTAATATTTTGCGGTTGGGGCAAAGCTGCATATTTCGAGACAGTTTTAGATCTAGTTGTCAGCGTGATGAAGAATTTATAGAAGAGCTTTTTTGGGATCCTGCCGAATATTTGGAAAATGTGTTTATCAGTGAAGATGATTCATGTCTGTAAAAGACACACCTAACTCGTGAAGGGAAAAATAAAGAAATCTGGTACACAAGCACAAGTAAAATGTTTTTTATTCATTTTATTTTTTAAGCTTTAGTATAGATTTATGTAAAATGTAAAAACAAAACTATTTTTCACAAACACTTCCACTATTTTTTTTAAAAAACACGCAACATGTTTCGCTACCCAGTAGCTTTTTCGAACTTTATATCTCGAATGAATAAACTTAAGAGTAAAGTAATATTTATATAACTAGGTGCAATACAACGATTCGGAAATTTTGAAGATAACAAAGTCTGGGAATTTTTAAGAACTAGCCATAAACTTAAACTACCTAAAATTATTGAAATACGTTTAACAGAGGTGAATTAGAACGGAAGCTCTCACGGCTTTGGTCAATTAAGAAATCATGGTTCTTGGGATTAGACCGTGTCAAATTGGAATTACTATCCGACGTTTCGCCTTCGATTGCACGAGGCATCTTCAGGGATCTTTACTCCACGAGCTCTGAACACTGAATCGATAAGTTATCTCAACTATCAGATAACTTATCGAAAATGTAAAAACTATTTCTTATATAACTTTTCACGTAGAACTCAACTCCGCCTCGGAATTAGTATACAAGGTCAAGTCAAAAAGTTATCGGACCCTACTTTATTTTTTTAAAGGGAACACCTTGTATATTTATAGACTATAAAATTTGTCTTTTTTTACCTTCTCAAAAATATATAATGGTATGCACTTTTTCTCAGAAACACGCAAATAAATAACAATTTTGTGAAATTAAAGGCATAATTTAATAGTAGGCCATGAGTAACAATAATAAACCATTGAAAGTTACGTATTACTAACAAAGAATTGGATACCTTGCATATAGGTAGCTTCTTATATAACAATACCTATAGAGTTTTTTAATAACAGTAAATTTGTAACAACAGTTTTATAGCATAAAGTAACAATACAAAAACATAACATTATTAAAGAAAAGAAAAAACAAATTTTTAAAAGTGATGTTTAAATTGACGACCATTTTCTCTAATGCAAAATTGGCATTTTTGTAATTCTTTGAATAGCGTTTAAACGAACCATTGGTCTCATTGCAGATTTCGAGAGGCTAAATGAATTGCCTCTCGAAGTTCTGCTATGCCGTCATATCGTGTTTTATATACTTCATTTTGTAAATAGCCCCATGAAAAAATGTAAAATTGAGAGATGTGGACATCGTGCAGGCCGTCTAACAGGTCCGTTGGTTCCTATCCATCTTTGAAGAAAGTTATTATCAAGAAGTTCCCTTGTGTTGTGACTTGGGGCACACTCTTGCTGTAGGTAAACAGTATTATATTGGGCTAATGGAATATTTTCGAGCAGTTCTGGAATAACTTCTTCAATTTTCATACGCTGCCATTATTCGAAGAAATTGATAAATATCAATTAAATAGAAATATCAAAAGTACGTTTGTAAACTGTTTTATAAACCAAAAGTCGATCCAAAAAGCGATAAGATAGACAAATATTTGGCATTTATTTTTGTTTTGTAAACAATAGCCATAGCCTACTATTAAATTATGCATTGAACTGGTGCCTGAAATTGCAATATTTTCAATTTAGCCCTGTATCTTTAAAACTAAAAGGGCTATGAAAATTTTGTTAACGGCATCTTTAGTTTTACGAAAAAGTATATAAAATAACGGAGATATCCCGCAAAAGTACCCAAAACACTTTGAAAAATGGGACACCCTGTACATTGATATTAGAGTAAATCATATTGATAGTTTTTTATATAACTTTTTTTTTTGAAGAATTTTATCAATTATATTAATTGAATATCCATTGTTTTGCAGTCTGTGTGGTTATGTTTCACTCGGACTGAAAATTAGTTTTTCTTAGAGGTAATGAGATTAGGCTGTGAATCAAACTTTAAAAAGCGGCTAGTTTGTATGGTAGCATCCGTATGTGAATGTTTATGATACCCAGAGAAATCGTGTTGATTATTTAAATTTTTTAATGGTTAAATCTAAGAAATTTATACTGTTGTTAGATTCTAGTTCAATTGTAAATTTTATATTATTAATTGTTTAACTCAATTACTAATTTGATGGTATCTTTAGCAGGAATACTAGGAAACAGATTAGTGACATCAAACAAGATTAGTTTCGCGTTATTTGGTAAATAAATATTTTTAATTTTTATAATTTGATTTAAAAAAAATGTTAATGCAGTTTTTTTACAAGGGACCTTTAAAAATAAAAGAACACTAAAATTATCGCAGGTAATTTCCGATAAATATGTGTAATAGTATTTTGTAAACTAGTGTAACAAAGTGAATAAAAACTTTTTTTCACGACCAAAATAAATAGATTGGGTATACTCTCGAAACATGATGGTCCGGAGAACTGCACGCAAAAAGTGAAAAACCAGCGACAAGGTCTAGTCGAGTTGAAAGTAAGGTGAAAAGGTACCTACGCATTAAAAAAAACTTCCTGCACGTCCGACCTCAAAAAAATTTGTTTTGTATGGGTCATTTAAATTACATTTCGGTTAAAAATGGGTTCAAAAGGGTTCACGCGCTGCAGAAATACAAAGACATGAGTACGATTTGCCATTTCAAATTTTGCAGTTACGTAGACAAAGGATCAATGTAAGGCGGTAAAGAGCCATTTTGTGGAAAAAAAATTATATGCGAAGGCACGTGCGTCAAAAAGTGGTCAAAAAATGGTCGAAAATGGTCAAATCTACTTTTATTTTATAACTCTAGATTTGATTTTTTCATAAAAATTCGCCTTTAGCGCCCAACTATACATATTTCCCTATTAAAATCACATTGAAGCTAATACATATCTCTTATAGTTTTAAAATAATATTGCAGCGGCGCACAGTAGTTCCATTTCTCTTTCTAGCGGAACATAAGTCCAAAAAATGAACCCAATAATTGACACGTAACAACAAATAAAATCGACGGTGACTACATCAAAGTATTCTATGCAAGACAAATGAAACTCAAAATGGCCGCTGTGTCGTTACCATAGCAACACAAAGATGACAGTACCAATTCTTTAAAATTACTGCATAATATTTGCGTTATCTAAAACGAGTATTGTCAAATTAATTGTTCAAATTGTATAGTGTTTTTTGGTAATATATTTTAAAAGTAAGTATATATTATATTGATATGTGATTATCTGTCCATTATAATATATTTTCAATGAATTCCCGCAAAATTTCTATAAAGTGAAAAAAAAATGTTAAAAAAGGTTTTTTTTTGCAAATTGTTTCTTAAATAAAAAAATTCCCGCTTAATCCCGCTAAAATTGTTATGCCATTTGTTAAATACACTATTTCTTGTTATATTTGCTATGACAGTTACTGCGCATACCTGCGCATTTTGCTAAAAACTCGTATTTTTTACTTCGCGTTGTTATCAAATTTCATGTAATTAAGGGCCAATATTATAAAGTGGATTGTTTTGTTTATTTTTTTAATGTCAAATTAATGTCATACTTCGATTTAAAACACACTTTCCTGGTATTAAAGGCCAATATTATAAAATAAGTTCAGTTTAAAATCAGATTTATGTTGAGCTTTTTTCCGCCATTTTAAAACTACATTATAATATTGGGCCTAAATATCATACCTAAGCCAACCTCTAAAATTCTAATTACGTTGTTTAATGAAATGTTTATTATACAGGGTGTTATTTTTTACCATGGCAAACAAATTTAGGTTATGCGGTTAATAAGTTTATGATTAGATGTATGGGTCCATGATACATCAATAGAATGTTTTGAGCTTTTTTTTTCATGTCTTGCAAGAATTAATTAGGTAATTGGGCATTTGTTCTTATTTTAGATAATGGAAAATAGGGAAAATAATAATATTTCTATTAATATTATCGATCTGCACAACATAATTAAAACCAAAGAGGCCAGTAAGGAGAATTTAATTAATTTTGTCATTTCCACTCGTTTCCAAAATTTAAATACAATAAACCACAATCTAATTCGTTTAAGTTTGCTTAAATTTTTGGGAAAATATAAAGAGAAATGGCAGGCTAGCAACAGACACATAAATAGATTCGAGAAAAAAAATCGTATGTGTTTCGGTCATAAATATAAAATTAAAAGAGACAACATCTGAAGGAAGAACAGGAAGGCCCACAAAACAATTTGAATTTGTATGTAAACAATCCAAGTTAAGGAAGGTGAAACCACTTATCCAATCCACATCAACTAATGAGCTTACCTACGCAGCTTCAGTATCTCTTTGGAAATCTGGAAAGCGAGATGCTGCTCAAGTTGTAAAAGAGGTTACCCAAACAACACCAAAACGTGCCAGAAAAATTAAAACAACTTATTTAAGTCCTAAACCTGTGTTAATTCCATATACTCCCGAAAAGGCATTACCACTTTATGTAAATTCAAAATTAACAAAACATTCTTACTTTCAAATTCGTAAAAGTGCTATTGAACAGCAATGTAATATTTATCCTTCTTATAAAAGACAATTAGAAGCCAAAAAAAGAGTTTTACCCCATAAAAGAAAAAATTAGTATTACGGAAATATCTGCTGAAATTGAAGTCCAAGCACTGTTAGACCATACCATAAAAAGGCTCTTTATATCACAAGAAGTAGTTTTAAAAAATATTTTAACCTTAGAAGGTATTACTATTAACTTTTTGTTAAATGGGGATGCGATGGAAGTAGCAACCAAAAAGAATATAAACAAGCCTTTTCTGCTGAGTTTAATGAGGCAAGTGATTCAGATTTGTTTGCTATTTCTTTGGTACCCCTTCATTCGCTGAGCACAGAACATTTTCTCAAAAAAAAATTCTTTGGCAGAATCCTGTACCTTGCTCCACCCGATTTTGTCGACCAATTAAATTCATCATGAAAAAAGAAACGAAACAGCTAATAAAGGATGAAGTATGTAGGGTTGAAAATCAAATTAAAAATTTGATTCCAACAAAATTAAATATGAATAATAAAACATTCGACATAAAATCGCAACTATTTTTAACCATGGTAGACGGGAAAGTTTGTAGTTCTTTAAAAGATATTTCAACACAAAACTGCTTAATTTGTGGGGCGACTCCCAAATATATGAACAATCTAACATTTTTATCACAAAAGCCTTTCAATTTAGAAAACTGTTCATTTGGGCTTTCAACCCTACATGCGTATATTCGTTGCTTTGAATGCCTATTGCATATTTCGTATAGACTTGGCATTAAAAAATGGCAAGCAAGATCGAATGAAGACAAAGAAATGGTTAAAAATTAAAAAAAAGAAATTATTATTAACTAAAATGGGTCTATTAGTAGATCAACCAAAGCAAGGTACAGGATCTACTAATGACGGGAATACTGCCCATAGATTTTTTAAAAATCCAGAAATGTCCTCTCAAATAACTGGATTAGATAAAGAGTTAATTACAAAATTTGCGACAATATTAAATGTAATGTCTAGTGGATTGCCAATTGATACCGAAAAATTTGACACATATGCCAAGAATACTCTAGATTTATATTTACATTTGTACCCATGGTATAATATGCCGGCCAGTGTGCATAAGACCCTTATGCATGGTGCATTAGTAATAGAAAATTTGTTATTACCTATAGGGCAGTTCTCCGAAGAGGCACATGAGGCCCGTAATAAAGACATGAAAAATTTTAGGCAACGATTTTCACGAAAGTTTTCTCGGACAGCGACAAATGAAGATTTACTTCACATGCTTTTAATAACATCGGACCCACTAATATCTCAATTACTTCCTTTACCTAGACAAAAAAATTTGCTCTCTCAAGATGTTATTCGCCTTTTAAAACAACCAGATATTCAAACTTCTATACTTGAAAATAATAATTCAGATTCTTATTCAGATAGTGAAGACAGCGTCATAAGCACAAATGACGATTAATTAATTGATAACGTTAAAATCATTAAAAAGTTATATTTTTTCTAAGATATCTTTTACTAATTTTTTTCATAACACTTAGGGTGGATTACAGAAAGCTTTGTTAAAATTTAACACTCTGTTAAATCCTAACACGCTGTTAAAGTGACGTTTGTCAACATAAAAACGTTAACTTAACAAGGTGTTAGGATTTAACATAGTGATAAATTTTAACAGAGCTTTCTGCAATCCACCCTTAGTTTTTGTTTACTAGGTAGGAAGATTTTTTTTAAAATACACTCGTTAAACGTATTATTAGAAAAATGTTTGTTCTGGAAAATAAAATAATAAAATAAAATCTTTTTCTATTTTGATCTCGTACTAAGCTCATTACAATACAATGATGACTCAGTTTTGTTTCGTAATAGCCTCGTTTGACAGACAGGCTCATTACGATACATCAGTGATGACGCGAATTGACCGAAAATTTGACGTTTCAATCAAAATTTGTTGTGTGTCAAAAAAAAGGTAAATATTTGTTTTTTTTTAAATTATGAAGCCAAAATATAAAAAAAATAGTATAAAACACACGTCTCAAAAAAGGTTTTAGCGTACTCGTACATTAGAAAACTCCTTTCACTCGTTTTCTAAACTCTTACTCGTGCGCTAAAACTATCCTTTATGAAACTATGTTTTAATATACCTACTATAATACAACTATTTTTTCATTTATGGGGTAACTCTTTGGGGCTTATTATTCCTATCCTATCAGTATTATACAGGATGTTTTAAAAAACAAGAGTTGTTATGAGAGATTACTTGTTTAAAAAAAAAGCGAAAAAGTTCATATTATGTACATGGGTTTGCAAATAATGCTTAGTTTTAAGGATGCGCAGAATTTCAATTTAGTTTCTTATGTTTTTAAACAACTTTTACAAGAAACAAAATTTTCGCATCGATTTCAAACTGTATATTCCAAACACCAAATATTTGTGGACTCACCTAAAAAAAATAAATGTTCACCCTATTTCTGGACAATAAATTTCCCATTGAACAATAACCGTTGCTTATTACAACACCCTGTATATATTATCTTGCATAAAAACACCTATTGCATTTTAGACTAGGTTAAAACACTGTGGGAGAATCATACAAGCAATTTTAGATAAAGCGTTTTTTATGTTCTGTACTAAAAGTTAATAAGAGTCAATAGGTATATTTAATGTTACCCTGTATAATATATTTTTAAACAGCTGATCTTTATGTTTTTAGCTCTTATTATTATTAAAAATGTTTTTAAAAAAATATTGGAGTAATTATTTTCGCCACGTACATCTTTAGAATAATGTTCCACTAGAATTGCACTTGGAACCACTGTGCGGCGGAAGGCTTGCAAATGATCCATATTACTGCGTGCAGTTCCCCCTTGATGTAAGCAGTCGATGTGAATACTTTATAATGATGACTGCTTGGCTTAAATTTTTTTCTATTAAATAACATGGTGATATTGTCGGCATCGCCAATCAATCCTAATTTCAATTATTTCTTATGGGATACTTTGCAAAAATGTTATATAGCAAATTTTTATAACAAGTTATTAATTGCGAACAGAATCCAAGAAGTTTGAATTTTATTTATGAAAGTTAGTTCATAAGAAAGATATTAAAGTGTCCCACGGTGAAAAACAGTAAGGGGAACCGCGGGAGCCATATCCAAAGCCTACCTTTTCAATAAACAATAATTTGTTGTTTACTTTATTTTACACATCAATAAATCAACAATCTAATAATAAAATTGACCACATTTTCACGGGCATGAAAAATTTCCTTTACCCGGAACTTCCCCTATATAACCCTTAATGTTTGACTAAAACTTGAAGTAAATCTGACAAGTAGTTTTTAAACTTTGTTTTGTCATATTGGATTTTTACCAAAATGTAATATGTCTTTCACATATGGCACTTAATTTTTGACCAAAATTTGAAGTGAATCGGGTAAATATTTTTTAGCTATACCGCGAACAGGCCGAGTTCGAGGGAAGTAAAAACGAATAATTCCAGATCTATGTTCATATGTCTATCAGTCCTTTTTTTCAGCTCTATACGCTGAGTAAATGTGAGCCACTTGTTGAGTGACACCATGTAAATTTAGTATTCTTGAGGCATTGGCCTGCCTACCTATCGTATTAATATAAACGCTATACAGCAATGAACAAAGCAACCTACATAATTTTTACATGGATTCGCGATTAAATATTACATATTTATAAGGAATCATGATAACCATCAACAACGCAATCAAATTAACTGACTTCCTATTCTCATGTTAAGAGAAAGGCAGGTTTCACGAGAAGATATTGTTGTTGAAAAAGTTATTACGTTCACATTAATGTAATTTGTTTCCTTTCTTTATATATTTGTGTCCAAAAAAGTAATGGTTAAAATTTTTTTAAAAAAATCAGGCACCATTAGAATAAAATCGTTACCAATATGTTCGCTAAATAGTCATCATTAGTATGTATCCTCCATATATTTATGAGCAGAGCATGCGCAAGAAGAAAAATGACATTTACTTAACAAATTATTTTGCAATTGGCAATGATCGAAGAAATGTAAACAAAACATTTTTTCCTGTTACATGTGTTAAAAACGTGTTTGAAACATGAACTTTAGCTATCAGAGATTATGGACTCTATTTTACGCAGACATTCTGGAAGCGAAAGTTCGAAATAGAAAATGAAATGTATTTATAAATCATCTATTTAAGTTTTTTTATATATTATGTTGGACCCAAAGAAGATTTAAGGACAATGGCCAAATTATAAAAAACCTTGCTATCCAGTGAAAACTGATTTAAAATTTGGACATTCATTTGTTAGGTATATTATAATTTGTGTTTCATTTATGGACTGAAAATTGTAATAAAAAACCCGCTACTTACTATTCGGTTCGATTTGTTCATTCGATTCGTCAGTTCATATGAATGAGCGAATCAAAAATTTGACGAATATTTCATCTACACTATTTACCAATTTTTACTTAATACGTTCGAAAGGATTGTAAACAGTGGCGCAACTAGGGGGGCTAGGGGGAGCTTAGCCCCGGCGACCCCAAAGTTAGCACCCCCGCCGGGCCATTGGCGAGGGCCAACCAAAACAGTTAAACTCCATTTTGTTTGTAAAAATGGGTAAAAAGGTTTTTATCCGTAGCATAGTTTATTTTTCTCTTGCATCTTCCGTTTTTTAGTTAAGAAATAAATATAGGTTTTTTTCTAATTTAGCATCTTATATACTTTTGACCAATTTAATTGGACACTATCTGACCTTACGAAAAAGTAAGGGCGTGCTTATTTTGAAGTTATGGATCATAAAAGTTTGAGAAATAGTGAAAAGTGTCAGCGATATTTTTTAAAGGGTTTAAAAAAGTAAAATATTTTGTTTACGCAAAACCGATAATAGTCAAACTGAAAACAGAAATAGGTGGGGAAAGTGTTCTAACATCTAAATCATGGAAGTCGTTGATGTAGATACTTAATCTTTCTCGACTATACATATTTAAAATAAAATTGAGGTGATATTCCAAAAAACGGCGAAACTTCTGTTATTTAATTTTTTATATTAAAACCATGGTCGTCTCCCAAGTAGCACAAATTAGCTGATGAGTTTTTTTGCCTAACAGTTATCCATAAAAAACACAAAAAAACCAAAGATTTGTCAGATTTTGGCAAATGATTCTTAATTTGTTTTTTAGCCATGAAAGCTCGCTTCAAATTAGATTTTTTGGCTCCATAGGTAGCAGTTTTAAATGTAGATAGGCTATAGCATAAAAACTTGGCCAAAAAATATCTTTTATAGGATAATTAAACCTTCAACTTTTTTTTTTGTAATATTGGATGGCCTAAAAGTAGAAATATCTGTCAATTTTGTTGCCACAATATAACCACATATATTCTAGTAAGTATTGAAGTTAAATTATAGTAAACACAGCTGTTTAAAATGCCAGAATATGGCAGTTTTAATCATTAGAAATCGAGGTCAGAATATAATCAATAAGTAGGCATTTTTCCCAAATGCCAACCAAACATATTTTAGCAAGTATGTAAGTTTAATTATAGTAATAATAGGTATATATGAATGCCAGATTATAACATTTTAAGACAACAAAAATTGAAAAAAGGAAAAGGAAAAAATATGGCTTTTATTATCATATTTTTGTTTCAAAATTAAATTAAAATTGGGTAGTTTTATTTCGCTTATTTTTGCTTTAATATTGCCAAAAATGCCACATTTTCAAATTTACTTTTATAACCTATAAAACTATATTTAACCAAACTGAAGATTTATTTAGAAAAACGAAATATCAATTATTTACCATACAACATGTTTAATAAAAAGATTAAATATTTCACCACATATTATAGAAAAATGCCGATTGGGGTAATCGTCGTTTAATTTTGTTACGCTGGCTCCTATGTCTTAAATTAGCCATTTTTTAGCGAGTACTAAAGGCACACCAAGTATGCATTTTTATTGGCAAAATTTTAGTAAATGTTGCTACATTTGAAAATTATTGAGATTTGATAAATATTTGTTTACAAGGTGGCCAATTTCAAGGAATATTTGCTTAAAAAATAACTCAAAGCTTTTTATGATTCGCCACGATTGAAATTAAAATTAAACTAATTTCTTAGCAGCCATTACTTGACCACTTTAAACAAAGATATTCTTTCTACCTATAAAAACGTATTTTACGTTAGGGACTCTTCAATGAATTTTCTTAGTAAAAGGCTAAAAAAGCTCGGTTTTAAAGTCAAAAAGTAGCTAATAAACCCAACATAAAATCAAAAGAGTGGGTCGTCCAATTGGCCATTTTTACCCCATTATGGTCAAATTATTATTCCCCACTTTAGTCATACTTCCGTTTTTATACTGTAATAAATAGAACTGTTATTTTGGCTAGCAATTTTAGCTGATTAGCCAGAGATATTAGCAAATATCACAGCATTTTAGCCCCTATATGATTATATGTGCTACTTGGGCTGGTATACAGGGTAGACCAAAAAGGAGGAGGCACTTTGGCAGGTTTCCTGTTAACAGGTCCAGTAAAACATATATTATGTTATACAGAAGAAGTGGTAACTTTGAACTCCTTAAAATTTTTATACACGAGTTTCATCGTTCTATATAACTTTAAGCGTCGTAATTTGTAGTAGCTGTCATAGATATTAATCAAATCGTATATAGCCGAAACATAAAAACTTAGACAATGTCGGGAGTTTATAATTAAATCATAGCCATACGAAAAAATGGTTAAAATTGGCTTTATCCTATAATCAATATTATCTTATAAGTGTCAGGGCTTGAGCCGATATCTAGTTACGCCACATTGTAAAATACACAAAATAAAATGATTCGGACGAATCGCCACACAATTATTCGGAGAGAATCGCCACACAAGGAATCGAACGGATGAACCGGACCCTTTACATTACTCGGACGAATCGGTGACATAGATAGGTACGAATAGTGAGTAGCGTGCTTAAAGGTGGAAAAACAGCGTTATAGGAATTTGTATTTAATGGTATTTATTTATTTATCAGTTGGTAGGAAGTAGTTATTCATGATTTTTGAAAATGGCTTCTCCTTGCTGGCAGATTTTACAGGAAATATGTTTTGGGGTGGAGATTATTGTATAATTCTCCAAATTATCTAGTTTAAGAACTATTTTTACTTCCTTAGTAAAAGGCAATTATTGTCTTTACGTTTCAAAGTCCCTAGATGTCGAAAAACATGTTTTCTCGATTCCGTCTTTCGGTCTCTTCACGGGATAACTAAAAAACTAATTTCCGATTGACTTCAAAAAATGTCACACATGTGGCGAAAAAATCCAGAAAAAAATGGCGGCCTAGTAAAATGTTGAAAAAATATTACTAAAAAACAATTTATATAATTTACCAGGGACGGATATAATATGGGAGTGCGTCCTATATTGTCTATATTACGTTTCATATAAATATAATATTAATTGTAAATTTCAGTATTCCAGATATGAACTATTGTGAATAGTATTTCTTTTCAAATCTTAACTTTGGACAAAGTGATATGCGAATGTAAACATTCGACACGTCTGTTAATATATTTCATCTAGGATCGTGATATAAGCTATTGGCGCACAGATTTTAGTTAGGTAATGTTAGATATTACCGCACTAGAGCGGTAATGATATCTACTAATATTAAAATTAAAACCGAAATAAAGAAAGTGCGTTTATTTTTGTTTAAAATACAGCATTACAAACTATTTATTGTAAATATTAATTGCACAATTATTGCAGTTATTTAAATTAATACCAGATGTACGGTGTGTTCGGTTATATTTTGAACGGGGTCTATACGCTTTATTTCTCAAGATAACAAAAAAATTTACACACAAAAGTTTTAGGATTTAGTCTCAATCGTCAGAATTTGTTATTAAAAAAAAAACATAGAACATCGGAAATTGGGAAAATGAGCATCAGCTTTGTTATTTTAAATGGAACGTCCTGTATATTTTTAGTTTATTGAGAAGAGCTTTTTCTCCTGATTCCAAAAATATATAGTTTGTCTATGCTCACTGTAACCATTATCCCATAATTTTGAAAAAACGCTCTGGCTTAAGTATAGTAGAAATAATAGAAAGCTCTGGTTTCAATTGTTTTTACTTCAGAATGGCCGTTCTGTCACTCCCTTATCAACTTGTTTTAAAATATTATGCGCTTTGCCTTGGAAACGTAATGGGCGGCTTTTAATTCAACTGTTTTGCTTTTCATATATGGTTGTTCTAACATTAACTCATATACCTACCTACTTGTCAAAAATAACAATAACTAATAATTACTATAATTATTACTTGAAATGATAGGAGAGATGTTAGCATAAGAAAATGAAGTAACAAGTAACAACTAACAAATAAAATAGTCAAATTATTAACAATATTTATTATTACATTTAGTCTACCTAGCCGCCTTGATTCAATATACATTTCTGTAATAATTCTGAAAATTTGCGAGTTATGGCTTTAAAAGTGAATTCGGAATTATTTTGATTTAAATTGTTAATTTCAGTTTGTATTTGGTTGGTCTATTGTAATATACTTTATTCTTAAGGTATCCCCATAAAAAAAAATCCAGAGGCGAAAGATTGGGGCTATTCGCTGGCCAATTTATGGGTCCCTGTCTTCCTATCCAGAGATCATATTTATTGTTTAGATATTCGGTAACTTCGATGCAATTGTGTGGAGGGGGCCCGTTCTGGTGCCAAATAAGGTTGTTCAAAACTTGGAGAGGTAGCTCTTCTAAAACTTCATCGATCTGATTTCGTAGAAGATCTAAATATCTATGGCCATTGAAAGAATTCTCTATTACTACAGGCCCCAAAACTCTATTATCTCTCATACCGCACCAAATGTTAATAGACTTTGACTTAGACCCTGAATTCGCACAATTTGTCTTTTTTATAGGGATTTGTGGTTGTCCAAAAATGTTTGTTTTTTCTATTAAACATACCTGCGGTGGCAAACGCAGCCTCGTCGGTGAACGAAATTCTCCTACAGATATTAGGATCATTCTGTATTCTTGTCAACGTCTCTTGATCTTTTATTCAATGGAGTTAAATTTTGTACCGGTCTAAACCTATAAGGTTTATACTTGTAGTGCTTCAAAGTTTCGTAAATTTTTCATCTTTTTTTATTCAAGTTTATCTTCTACAAAAAAAAAATAATTATATTTTATTGAAAACAATAATAATAGGTTTAATTTCCTTACCTTCAAAATATAACTATACTTCCAAATCGTTATCTTCATTTCTAGTGGTTGTCCTCTTTTTTCTAATCAAAGTTTTTCTGTTCGCAAAATTCTTCACAGTGTAATAAATCGTAGATATTTAGGGAGCAACTAAATTAGGATACTCTCTCCTGTATTGATTTCGTGTTTCACAATAATTATTTACACGAAAGTATATTTTTAAAATATTGGCTTTTTCTTGATCAGTAAATCCCATAGTTTTGAAAATAAAGGCAAAAAAGTGGCTAAGTAACTGATGACAGAACGGCCATATTGAAGGAAAAACATAAGAACAATAATTATTGATTTCAAAGCCTCCCATTACTTTTCCAATACGCCTAACCGGCTCATATTTTAAAACAAGTTGATAAATGAGTGACAGAACGGCCATTTTGAAGTAAAAACATTTGAAACCAAAGCTTTTTATTATTTCTACTATACTTAAGCCAGAGCGGATAATTTTTCCACATTTTTTCAAAATTATGTGATAATGGTTACAGTGAGCATAGACAAACCAAATATTTTTGGAATCGGGCGAAAAAGCTCTTCCCAATAAACTAAAAATATACAAGGTATCCCATTTAAATTTTTCCGATGTTTTTTTTTTGTGTGTGAAATTTTTTGATATCTTGAGGAATAAAGCGTATAGATCCCGTTCAAAATATAACCGAACACCCTGTACTTGATGAACTTGACTTAACTTGCGATGAACTTGCAATATGTTCAGTGTTCAACGTGTTTAGGGCGTAACTTGATGTAATTTCGGACAATTTCCATCATATCTAAACCTTCAATGTCTCCTGATGTTACACAAAAATCTCGAGCTGTTTGTCTTCGAGAATGGTATTACAAATCGAAAACACGCACCTTCATCTTTCACATTTTCCAAGAATAATTTGTCAGCTCTTCTGTTCAGCTTTTCTACATGCTCCTGCTAGTCCTACAATAAGTGCTACTTTCGCCATAAAAAACTTGTTATCATCAGCTTCCTGCAGAAAAACACCAAAATCTTTTTCGTTAATATCTTTGATTTTGTAGGTCTCCATCCTTCCGACTTTCTTTTTAAAAACGCAACACTGATTAAATAGTATTCCTAAAGAGAGAGTGATTTTTCGATATCGGATGGAAGATCTGAATCGCTCATGTTGAAAATGTATGAAGCTCGTTCCGAACTTTGTGATAAATTACAAATTGTTTGACAGCATTATATTCTAATGTTTTCTAACAAAAATTTAGTTACTTGGTTGCTATGTTATATTAAGTACAGGTAACAGATGTAATTTGTTAAGTATTTTCACGAAAATGGAAATTATATTACACCTCGGATAAGATTTTAAACGTTCGTAAATAAAATTTTATACGATACACGTGTGATACATCGTTATTATCCCAGTTGTATCGTAAATATCTATTACAGATAGTTCACTCTACAGCTATAACTATTCTTATCCTCACACATAATTATATGGTATGTTCCCAGATGACTCCTGATAAAATGACCTACCAACTAAATTGATCGTCAAAATGGCATACAGCCAAACTGGCATTTGTCATAATGACGTCCGCCAAAGGACATGGACAAATTGAACGTAATTTAGGTTCCGTGAAAAGTCCTTTGATATTTTAGTATATTGTTTTCATGCCTATAGGAAAAATTTTGCCATTGCACCATATCTCGTAAACTACAGGGTGAGTCAGAAATGGAGGACCAAAAGTTGTATATTTCCAGTTTACCAATTTTTGTAGATATATTTCGGGCATGTTAAGTTGTTTGTAAACCTATGTAAGTATAATGATATCATCCCTATATGAAGACTTTGGCCATTGCTCTATTACTTCGCAAGATACAGGGTGAGTCAGAAATGGAGAACCAAAAGTTGTATATTTCCAGTTTACCAATTTTTGTAGACATATTTCGGGCCTGTTAAGTTGTTTGTAAACCTATGTAAGTATAATGATATCATCCCTATATGAAGACTTTGGCCATTGCTCTATACCTCGCAAGATACAGGGTGAGTCAGAAATCGAGGGCACAGAAAATTGTATATTTTCAATTTACCAATTTTCGAATAGACATATTTCGGACATCTCAAGTTGTTTTGTAAACTTATTTAAAAGTAAAACATTTAATCGTAAGACCTAGATTGTTATTCCGATATCTCGATGAAAATTCATATAGGGTTGAAGCATAATTAGGGCATATTTTCTTTACTTTAACAAAAATATTTGGCAATAAGTTAAAACTCTATCTGCGATTACTTGAACTAAACTGCTGGACAATTGCTTTCGAGCAAGGAAAAGTTTGCCTAAATTTCAAGCTCGATGTTTTTGGAACCAGACTAAATATCGCCCTCCGGTTTTCACGGGCTGACAAATTGACTTATTGTAAAAAAAATTGCTATTTTAAAAATTTTTTAATTGTCAATTTTTTCTAATACAGGGTGTTAAAAAAGTCCATGATTTTGGTCTCAATCTTGAATATGTGTAACTTTCCAAGAATTTTTTATTAATTTCATTTCTATGTTGCGTTTTAATCAATGATCTGCAAAAAAGTGATTTCTCAAATTCGTATATCTGCCTTAGTTTTAAAAATATCGATTTTTTCCATAACTTTCAATTTTGTTCAACTTTTAAACACCTAAACCATCCTGTACATTACATCTTGTATATTTTGCTGCTGTTTGATATACCCTACGAAATCCTGGTTTATTTTCAATAAAAAACAATTCTAAAGTAATATGATGTCCAGTGGCGTACTAATTATCGCCAGTTTTCGGAATTTTCACGTTCAAAGGTGCATAATTTTAAAAATAATCTTTTAAATTTTCATTTGATTTATTTCACTTTAATCATTGACATATTGTTAAGAAACCAGTTTCTCAAAATTTTGATATTTGCCTTTGTTTTCAAAATATCGTTTATTTTACATACCCATAATAATTTTTTCGTTCTAAACCCTCCTGAATTGTTCTTACCGGTAAATTTTATTAGCAATTGTCAAACCTTTCAATAAGCGTATTTATTGTGATTAAAAATATCGAATACATCAATGATATGCTGTACAGTGGCGTGCTAATAATAGAAATTAATAACTGTTATTAATTATTAATAAGAAAAACCGAATATTTTATCACTTGCTGACTTTATTTGTGGCTTAAGCCCCCAAAGGGTTTCAAAAGAGCCATGTTTTCCTTATGACAGCGCTAACGAGGTGGTCTCTTTACTAAAACAAATGAAACTTTAAAAGATTATTTTTAAAATTATTCACCTTTGAACGTGAAGATCGTTGAGCCATTAATAAATTCTTCCGAAAATAGGCGATAATTAGTACGCCACTAGACACTACATTACTTTAGTATTTTTTTTATTGAAAATAAACCAGGATGGTTTAGGTGCTTAAAAGTTGAAAAAGAATGGAGGTTATGGAAAAAATCGATATTTTTAAAGCAGGTATAAAAATTTTGAGAAATTACTTTTTTTCCAGAAGATTATTGATTAAAACGGTACATAGAAATGAAATTAAACAAAATTTCTCGGAAAGTTAGACACATTCAATATTGAGATAAAAATCATGAACATTTTAACACCCTATATTAAAAAAAATTTAAAATAGCAATTTTTTTCACAAAAAGTCGATCTGTCAGGCCGTGAAAACCGGAGGGCGATATTTGGTCTGGGCCACAAAATATCGAGCCTGAAAGTTACGCGAAATTTTTCTTGCTCGAAAGCAATTGTCCAGGAGTTTAGATAAACAAAAATCTAGAATGATTAAATAGGTCAAAATAGGTATGAATTAAATACTAAAATAATAACTTAAAGTAGAAACAGATTTAAAAAATAATATAATTGGGCTAAACTACATTGCATTTTAAAACTGACCGGTTTCGGTAAACTATGTTGACACTCTTAAATCTCGTTTATTTTTGTTTCTTTTTATTTTTATCCACCATTCTAGCAGTCCAAATCGAGAAAATATGTGGAAAACTCTAATCAGCAGTCAAAATTTACTTTAAGATGTAAGCATTATACAAATCAAAGGTAATTTTGATTTCAAACATCTTTCCGACTGTTCCCATCGCCCTGCTTGTTTTTAATTTGATGTGCGACGTTGTCATATTCATAATTAAAGAAATACCTATAAGCTATGATACACGTAAAACTAAGTTTTGTTATAACAAAACTTATAAGTAATAAAAATGCGGATTAGGTTAGGTTAGGATTGGTTTGGTTTTCTGTAAAAAAAGCGCGCAGTAGAGAGCGCGCTAACCGAATTTCGAGTCTATATTGAAAGGGAGATGTTTCTGTAACAAAAACTATATTGTTAGGTGAATCTGTCCCGCTAACGTTAGGTTAGCCCAGTTTCGTCAATAAAACCTTCATTAAAACTATAATAATAACAATAAATAATTACAATTCTGTTGTCCAAATAATTTTCAATTGGTCATTTCGTTTCCTTTAACAAATTGGTAAATCTAAAATCTGGCAACATTGCTAAATATTTCCTTTTAAGGCAAATTGTGACCGAGTGTGACTTTTAATTACTTTTTTTTTAGGAAAACTTTTGCATATCCCGCAATTTTTATTTTTAAAATGTAATATTGCAAATGGATACTTTCTGGAAAAAAATAAAATATGCAAAAATCGTCTGTCAGGATAGTTTACCAGAACCAACTGACCATACGAAATTATTGTCATTCAAAATTAAAAACTAATAATTGGTGCAATTTTGGGTCTACCAGGTTTGTTTTATATCAGTTTTTGCAGATTTTTTTTGGATGTAAACCATTTCGTAAAATTCTCTTTTATGAATGTTAGTTTCGATAATAAGTCTTTTAGTGTCATAATAATAAAAATTATGGTTGGTTTCAGTCATGTGGTTTGGGAGATCTGTTTTATTTTTTTATCGTATGTGACTTTTAACCTGATTTTTTAGGTACTGCTAGTTTGGCGGTTGTATACTTTATGGCAATTCTTGCATGCTTTTTTATATATAATGTTGCCTTTTTTCTTTTGGTATGGTTGTTTTCAATTTACTGAAATGTTAAATAAATTGAAACCTTTATAGCTCACTTTTATGTTTCAAGATTTAAATACGTCTTTAGTTTTTCAGACAAATTAGGAACGTTTGGTAAGGTTACATATTTTGTTGTATTTTGGTTTTTTGTCTGAAAAAAATAAAAAACGTATTTAAATTTTGAAATATGCAAGCGAAATATCCTCGGAAATTCCTCTATCTGTGCAAAAATTAGTAAATTCGAAATATACAACTTTTGACCCTCGGTCTCCAAATCGCCCTGTAGTTTAGGAGGTACGGTGCACTGGCAAGAAAGTTTCCCTATAGGAACGACAACAACATACTTAAATATCAAAGGAATTTTCATGAAACAAAGATTGCGTTTATAGTGCGGGACACGAAAGAAAACCGGGCGGAGTCAATTGGTTTAGGAAGGTCGGCCAAGAAATCTCTTTAAACCAGTGGTTAAATAATATGGCACTCCTTTTTGACTATACGCACTTCAGATAATTAAAAAATGTAACTATGCTTAATGAACCTTTATCTATATTTGTCTGTTTTCTTTCGTGTACCGCACTTCTATATCTCTTTTGTGGTGCAAAAACGGCGAACTTTCGAATTTTAAAATGATTTAATTTTGATTTTTCTTGATCGATTTACCTATAAATATATTTTTTCTTGAGTTCTGTCATTAACGGTTCCGGGCTACTGCCTACGTCCACTATTATGGGACCATCCAGTATAATGATACACGATTTACAAGTCCAGATTTTACAAGGGCAGCCAGAATCAGATACAGTGAACGAGATTTATCAAAATTTTAATTTATGCAGTTCGACTTTGGGCTACTCGGGTATGCCAAAAGTTTCCGTCTGTCTCCGTCATATTATTTTATACAGGGGCCGTCATTGTGAAGTACTACACAGGGCGTAAGGATGGTAAAGTTTAAAAAGAAAACATTTTTTTTCATCCCAATTCTGATGCTATTGCAGATAACTTCATGAAATTTGATACACGTCTTCTATGCATTAAGGAGCATACGGATTTACCCAGGTTAATTACATATGCACGCCACTGGTAGAAATTTCAAAAACTGATTGTTAATAAAAAATGCCCTTTTATGCATAAAAGACGTGTATCAAATTTCACACAGTTATTTATCTATAATAGCATCAAAATTAGGATTTAAAAAAAATGTTTTTTTAAAATCCTGTATCTCCAAAGTTAAGACTTTTAGTTTCATTTTAAACTTTTTTCTTAAAAAGGTCCAAGAGTCTCCTTCCTTTAACATTAGCATGCAATTAGGAAACGCCCTGTATAGTACTTCACGATGACGTCCCCTGTACAACGTAACATGATAGACGAAGACAAACGGTCACTTTTAAAATTTTGATAAATTTTTTCACTGAAATCAGTGCTGGCTCCTCTACTATAACTACATTGATGTGTTAATTTTGGAAAAATATGAGTTCTGTAGTTTTTCAAATATTTATTGCAATATTAGATATTTTTTGACACCCGGTATTGAACAGAAAGTTAATTATTTTGAAACAGTTTATTGACAGCTACTTCATGAACAATTTTACAAAATATATGAAAAAAAAACTAAGCCATTTTTGAGGTTGACGGCTGTGATTCTAATGGTTCGATTCCTTCTAAATCGGTGTCTTCCTATGAAAATGATTAGGTTTCGTCGTCACTACTTGAAGATCCCAGTGTGATAACTATATCATCAATAACCGTTTCAATTTTGCCATCTACTTCCCAGTATTTATCTTCAATAGCACCAACATGTTTAACATACGATTTCCAATTTTAAGCCGATATTGAGTCAATCGCTTCTAATGTTATTTTATTTAAATCTTTAATGGAAAGTTCACCGGTGTTGCGCTCTCAAATATATTTTTTTACTCCTGCCCATGCAAGTTCAATAGGGTTGAGGTCGCACATGTATGGAGGCAGCTTTAAAGCTGTATGACCGAGGTTACGTAAAAGACCGTCAATTTTATCCTTTTTTTCTCTAGGCTTGTTGGCTGATGTTACTTCATATAATTGTTATTTTCTCCATGTTAGAACGCATACAAGATTGTTCGATTTAAGCCACGATATCATATGAGCTTTTGTAGAGTATTTAGTTGGCACTTTATCTTCTACGTGAGAATGATAAGACGCATTATCCATTACCACGACTGATTTGGGAGGATTGTTAGGTAGAAGCTTCTCGAGCAACCACTTTTCAAAATTATCTCTATTTATCTGTCAATGATAGTCTCCATTTGTTAGTTCCGAGCGAAAAACTAAAGCAGCACCTGGAACAAATCCGGCTTCTGAATCTGCATGAACTATAATAAAGCGACTACTAGAGCGGATTCCTTGAACAACACCTGTAACACTTTCACTTTGCCAGCATTTGTTCACTATCATATCATTATCTACCCAGGTTTCGTCTAGATACACAATATTGCGTCCTTCTTGCCTATATTGCCTTATAGTTGATAGATATTTCACCCGCCAGTGAAAAATATTTGGTCTCTCAATGAGCAATTTTCGTTTATTTTGGCATTTGCGCCAAACAAAACCATTTGATCGTAAAAGCCGATTTAAAGTTTTATACCCGTACGGAAAATCTATTTTGTTCTTTACAGCACGAAGTAGGGGTTTGCAGGTCGGAACCTTCTTCAGGTTTATATAAAAATCCTCTATTGTTCGTCGAATTACTTGAAAATCACCAACGTCAATTTTATCTTTGTACGATAATCGGGGTCTTTTTTTACCAGGAGATTTTAAAGTTGAAGTAGAACATGAGCGATCATTATGTTCTCTTTGAATTTTTCTTACACCAGTGTAAAATGCAGCGCGTTCTGTTCGATTTTGCATTGGAATAGTCAAACTATTATTTTCAGCTTCTCTGGTACAGACCTCTATAACGCTCCCAATAACTTCACGTGCACCGCTTCGATTTGTTTTTCCTCTTTTGCTCGCCATCGTTACTTCAGAATAATAATTCAAATTCAACGCAGCCCATTTATATAGAAATGAAAACAAAATGCTCGAAATGTATAGGCGCCACTGGAAATAACTTGAACCTTCTAGCGGCAAGTGCATGGAGACTCTAGGCACATCCCAATTATAAGTGGACCAGTGCGAAATTTACTAAATCCTCGATTCATTTTCCGTATCGCTTAGCTGGCGCACTTTATAGGTGAAGCGGCAAACTATTACAACAAATAAAATAACATAAAATTTATTTGCGTACACAAATTTTACTTTTCCGCTTGCTTAAGACTATGTACCTTTATTTTAAGGACCGCCCGGTTTTCTTTCGTGTCCCGCACTTTAATTTGCAAGGTTCATTTTTCTTATTCCCTTAACCTCAATATTTTAAACTGTTTGTTTAAAAAGTTTATGCGATATTTTTAATTATGAACACATTGAATATAAAGAATGCAAGTAAGAAAGAAATGTTTAAAACAATGTGTGAATGAACATTTTTATATGTCCTGTGGCGAGTATGCAAGAAAATTAATAGCATTTATAATGTGAAACCTAGGGTGATCTTTACTAAAGCATCAAAGATGTTTCATGAAACCCAGATTACGTTTAATTTCTACCATAGCCTTTGCAAGGTCAATTTTTTCTATTCTCTTAACCTCATATTTTAATCTATTTAAATTTGTGCGAAATTTTTAATTATATAGATACTTTTTTTAATATTTCCATGTCTTTTTTATTACACATAAAGAATGCAAATAAGAAAGAAAATGTTAAAAAAATGTGTGGGAATGGACGTTTTTATATATCCTTTGGCAAGTATGCAAGTAAATTAATAGCATTTATACTGTGGGACCTAGGGTGATATTACCGCACTATAATACTAATTGTTATCAGCCATTATAAAGCCACGTTATGCATTCTTAATAAGTTCTTACTTATAACTTGCATCTAATTTACCGCCAGTGGAGATAAAGGTTATTCGTGACTGCTAAACTGATCTGACATACAATTATTGGATATATAAAATGTTGGATTAGGTATTTATTACCTCATTGTCATAGCTGGAAATATTGTCGTATTCGTGATATTTGTCTTAATCACTATTGTGTATTATTGGTAACTGCTACATAAAAGTGAATGTAGGCGAAAGGGCCGGTCTACATTATAGGTTGAATTACAAATATTACAGATTTTAATTCTAATATTGGTTCGGTTATGTTTTCTGTTTATTTTTTACCAAGCTCCGCTAAAATAAACGTGTAACAGAAGTAAGGCGAAATATCTCAGGTACCGCATACCTGAATTTAATTTAAAGTTTACCGTTTTTCTTTTATAAAAGCAAAAGTATTTTTTTAATGTAAAACCCTATGTTATATTACTTTTTAAAATCTGCGTAAAATTCTCAATACTTTTTAGTAAGAGCACCTTTTATGAAAGTCAACAGTTTTGCGAAAATAAGGGATCGTTTAACTGAAATCTAAATAATTGAAATTTTAACATTTTTAGTGGCAAATAACCTAACAGAAATCCAATAACTAAACCTACCGTAAGTAAAATGAACAATATTTGTAGAATGTTTCTTGTACCTTTTTTTATATATATTTTTTTGATAACAAATTTCTGGGGATGAGGTTCATACAAGGAATAAAACAAAATTATTTTATATCCTTGTTTTTTTTTCGTGTTTTTTTTTTAATTCGAACGTTTCGGCTATTTTTTAGCCTTTATCAATGATCTTGTGTACACTAAGGCAGAAATCGTTTCACGTCAATTACAAATTTTAAGTAAAAAATATAAAACGAAATACTTTGCTTAGACACAAACATACTCAGATCTAATGTTATTAAAATACTGCATGTTTTCACCCATGCTTATATTTTTTTTTCTCAAAAAATATATATAAACATGGGTGAAAACATGCAATATTTTAACATTAGATCTGAGTATGTTTGTATCTAAGCAACGTATTTTGTTTTATATTTTTTACTCAAAATTTGTAATTGACGTGAAATGATTTCTTATTTAGTGTACACAAGATCATTGATAAAGGCTAAAAAATATCCGAAACGTTTGAATAAAAAAAAACAAAGGTATAAAATAATTTCGTTTTATTCCTTGTATGAACCTCATCCCAAGAAATTTATTTAAAAAAAAAAAGTATATATATATATATATATATATATATATATATATATATTTTTTTTTTACAATAATTTATAATTTATACCATAGATAATTATTAATTAATAAAAAGAAGGAATTGAATGACTGAAGAGAGGTTTCTGTATGTAGTTTTCAAATAAGCATTAAGTAATTCCTAATAAATTAATGCATGGCCACTACAATTATCCAAAGAAGCGAAAATAAGAAAATTATAAATCACTTATCTTTTCAACCTATGTCCGGGAGTATATCCTTGCCATGGCGTCATTCCTTGTAGACTACCCAAGTCCAAAACAGGAACAATGACACCCTGGAACTGGCCACACAGCACTTGTCCAGAAAAATGACCACACGGTACTAAAAAAGGACTTCTTCCTCCAGGAATTGAGAAGATTTACCACAAAACAGTTACCATTAAATTTTCCTCGCCCAGGAAACACTTTTAATTTGAATTATGCAATAAATTCTTCATTTTATTGATTATTTACTTTTAATATCCATTTTCCAATTAATAATTAAAACAATTGAAAGTGGTAGGGAAAAAATTGTAGAGGAGAGGAAAAATGTTAAAAGAAAAAAAAAAACCTGAAACAAAATGGCGAAATGAGTCAACATGTTCACAATGCACAAAAATGTAATTTTTCTTGCCAGAAAACACTCAAAATTAACTTACCAGATGTTATGGCTTAAGAAAGCAGTAATCCATTACTGAATTGAGATCTTATTGAATTTAATCCATCATCTTATCTCATGTTTGCTTTCAACAATAGAAATTTTGCAAAAGAGGCTCGAAACGACTGACCCACTCGGTTTTATGGAATCGGACTATGTAAAAACAGTACATCCGTATGTCTCACCAAAACATGGCGCCAATTCAGAATCTATTTTTGGCAGTTAAGATTTTTAATAATGAAAAACCCAATTAATAGTTAATATTTGATCAATCTAAAACTCAGGAAATTTTCTCAATACAACTATCTATGTGATACACCTAATAAAGAATCAATTAGGGACCATTTTATAATAATATTCATGAAATTGAAAAGCATATGTATAAATTTTATTTTAAATGTGGCGGACGAAATCTGAATCTAGAAATTTCCTTCGAACGTGTTTTACAAAGCGAGAATTTGCGATCTGTTGATTCGGGATCGATATAATAACTTCGGTGCCATGCGTGCGGTACTTAATAGTCCAAGCAATTGTTAATCCAGTAAAATTGTGGTTTGATGCTATTAATTAGGAAATTGTTAATATTATTTAGTTTAAATTTAATTTTGAACCAAACATTGTAACAAACTTTTCCGTTTTTTATAAATCTATTCCATTTCTTCGTCAGATCCATTACACCGCATTTTAAATTGTTGTAGACCTCCTTTTCTCTCAAATCAGAAGAATTTTTTCGAACAGTATCTGAAATTGATGCTGCTGCAACTAAATCGAAAGTCGCCTAAGTCAGGCGCAAATTGATCTTTTAACTCTTGAAATTCTAAATAGCTTTGCCTAGTTACAAATTTAATGACTAAACCATTTGCTTTTTAATAATTTGACCGCTTCTGAGAAAATCTTTTAATTTATATTTTTTGGGGATGCCTTAAGTTGAGTCTAACATAAGGGAAAAATATTAGCTGAATTTATTTCAGATGCAAGTTTTTTGAATACATATTTTACATAACTGTGAATTAACTCATTCTGTATTGCCTTACTTTTTTAAAAACTGTGTTAATGTAGTAATATGATAAAGACCATACTATAACCAAACTACTGCGGTAAGTCTTTGGATGTCTCTCTACACTTGAAAGGAAATCTTTTGGTAATCTTTGGATTTCTTTATGGCAAACTTTGGAAGTGCCTGTACACCTTTAGGCATAGTGGTTTTAAACTAATTTCCAAATAGAAACTTTGTATCTTGCTTATTCTTCTATTTTATCAATAGTCTTATTTTCCCTCACAATTCAGTACAGCTATACTGAACTATTCTTCCATTGCCTTATTACTTTACTTCATTGGTTACTACCAGTATGAAATAGTCTGCAATTAAGGTGGTAACCAGCGTTCATAACTTACAATACTGTGTAACAAATGAGTAAGTAGACTTCACTGAAGTTCAAACTTTCTTTTTTGGGCCTTTTGAGAATGGTCATTTGGGTTTGTTGAGGTAACCTATTAAACGTTTTTCATAATCGGAAGTTTCTTTATTTGAGCCAATTTTTCGGGCTGCTAAATTGGTTTGAAAGTGACCATTGTGCCTAAAAATGGATTTACTTATTGAACAAACTGTTCGTAAGAGAATTATTATTATTACAGAAGTAGAAAATTTTAATAACTGAACATGTTATTGGACACTGAAAGTTTCAATGGGTTTAAGTACACTTATAATTTACTAGCTGTAAACTATATAACTTTATTTTAATAAAAGTTCAGTTCGCTGTCCAAGTCTTTGACATAATCTTATCCTGTCAACATTTTCAGATAACAACTTTTTCAAATGTGTAACTGATATATTCTCGATTGATTTTCCTATTCTATTTTCTAGTTATTCCAAATTCCCAGGAGGCGTTGAAAAGACCCGTCCTTTGAGATATCCCCATATGGAAAAGTCAAAAGGTGTTAGGTCCGAAGACCTCGCAGGCCGTGCATCGGATCGGTCCATTCGCCACAACTCTTGCATTTGAAGCCGGGGCACCATCTGTTGAAAAATACTGCCGTTTATGCAATTATGTACACGTGGAATAATTTAATTTTGTAAGAAATCTAAATACGTTCAAGGATTCACGATATAGAATTGGTCCAGTATTATTTTTCTTAATAATCAGTATTATTACCCTTGAACATTCCAACATTAACATTGGTAAATCGAGATTCATCAGTATAAATAATTCTATTGCAGAAATTCAACCTTCTCAAAAAATAATTTTCGTGCAGATGATGATGCATTTGATATCTGATCGAGTTGAAACTATGTTTTTGAGAATGAACCTAGCACTTTTTCTATTCACAACATATTATACTTCCAATTTTCTAACTGATGCTGCTCGATCAAATTGAACGTTTGTCAGTGCTGTAATTTCGGCCTCTTCACTTACGATAAAAGGAACATTATTGTCAAATTCACGGCCTTTATTCTTTAAACACTGTTCAAGCCAAGAAAAATAAGAGAGTGATGGAGATTCACAATCAGTTCAGCATACAGTCTTGCAGCAAGTTAAGAATTTTTTTTACGTTCTCCATCAATAAGTAACATCTCAATTTGGTGCTGTCGTAGGAAAACAACTATTATTTTTAAGAAACGTCAACATTTTGATGTTTCAGCTCTTACTCACTGGAATTTTTGTTTTCATGGTCTAGTTCAAGTAACGTTTTAAGGTTATCAATACCACCTATGCTGATTGTAAAGTAAACGGTGTTTATATTTTTTTAAAAAACGGGATGATTCGATTCAGAAAATGATCAAATATTTATGGAACTTTGTACCTATTGGTAAACGATAAGTATGTTATTTAATTGAAAAGAAGAAGATATTTATTGAACTTTGTTTTATTTTTACTTCCCTTGTAAAATGGAAGTATTATAAAAACATGTTTTCTCAATTCCGTCGGTCTGTCTGTCTAGCTGTCTATTCGCGGCATAGCTAAAAAACTAACAGTCATATGGGGACGACCTGATGACATTTCGATAAAAATCCAATATGGAAAAACAAAATGGCGGCTAGTGAAATGTTATAAAAAATTATTATTAAAAATCTACTTATCCAATTTATCTGAAATTTTGCACAAACATCAAGTATTATGTTGGAATCAACATTTTGGTACGAATCCAAGATGGCGAAACAAAATGGCGGCTTAATAAAATATTTAAAAATTTGGCCAGAAAAACTACGTAATGAATTGATTTTAAATTGTGTGGTATAGGGATCAATTAATAAAATTGTGGTAGTTATTCAAGATCGCCGAACAAAATGGGGGCCAAATAAAATGTTCATGTTTTAGCGTCTGTAGATGTCAGAAAATATGTTTTATCAATGCCGTCGGTCGGTCTGTCGGTCAGTTCGCGGCATAGCTTAAAAACTACTTACCCGATTGAATTTAAATTTTAGTCAAAAATTAAGGTTCATATGGGGATGACCTAGTAATATTTTGGTAAAAATCCAATATGGCGGAACAACGTTAAAATAATTTTTCATAAAAAAAACTAATCCAATTCTGTTGAATTTTTTCACAAAAATCAAATGTTACGTAAGAATGAACTGGTAACATTTTGTTATGAATCCATGTTAGCAAATCAAAATTGCGGCCTATTAAAATATTTAAAAAATGAGCCTGAAAATACTACTTTTTAAATTAATTTCAATTATCGTGTAAGAATTAAGTGTGGTATAAAGATAAACTGAGTTAAGATAGCGAAACAAGATGGCAGCCAAATAAATTTTTTTTTTTTAAATTTTGTAGAAAAATTAAATGTGAAAATGTAATAAACTGGTACGAATTCAACATGACGTAACAAAATGGCGTTATGTGTCACTGTAAAAACTAGTTATTGAATTTATTTCAAATTATGCGGAAAAGTCAAGTGAGGCATAGGTAGAAAGAAACTGGTGAAATATTGGTAGGAATCCAATATGATGTAACAAAATGGCGCCCAACAAAATTTGAAGACAGTATATGTAACACATATATACTGTGACTATGTACTGAACTAAATTGGGTCACACTTTCTAACAAATGGAAAAAAAATCATAACGAGGGAAGTTCCGGGTAAAGGAAATTTACCGATTTTTTTATTGTTATATTAATAGAATGATGACAAAGGGCGTTATTTAAGGTTTCAGATCTAGTTTGTGCTAATACTTTAATATGTGATACCTTTCATTAAAAATTTGGAAGAAAAGTGGGGTTAAAAGCAGGAAATTTTAAAATAATTGTTTAGATCCATCTAACGAACTGCGAGACAGATTTTCGACCTAGTACAACTTACATAAATCAAAAAATATCCATTGTTAATAATGAACTAAGTCATTTCAACGAGATTTATAATACGACGACAATAAGAACCCATTTTATTTTCAAAAAATTGATCCTACACTGCCATTTTGAAAACAAATTAGATGTTGTGACATGTCATTGAAAAGGAAATTCGAAGACCTTTCAGAATGTGAGAGAAAATATACAGGGTGCCATTAAAAATTCATGACAATCTCAAATCCGGTCAAACTGGAAATAGTATAAAATTATTTTTTTGTGGGAATCGTGCATCTCTATCAACCAAAATTTCAAAACTCCACCTAGAGTAGTAATGGAACAGGGTTCTGTATAGCGATTTGATTGTCACCCAGTATAGTCAGAAGACAAGGCGCAGTGCATTAGGTTTCAAAGCACTTATAATTAATTGCTGAAAGGATTTATCTCGGGATTTCTCTAAAGCTGGTACGGAATTATGCTAGTCGGCTGAAAGACATCACAATTCTTGGCTATTTCGCACCTGGCTTGTAAACGAGTATAGAAACATTTGCTGTTACAGTAGATAACATAATTGTCATAAATAGTCACTAATTCCAATTATGCTATGCATGAGAAGATTTGTAATAAATCTATCCTGCGGCTTGTTATCGCCTTCTCTTACATGTCATAATAGGCGCGTACTCGTAATATATCCTGAAATGCAATAATTTTTGCATAATTTTATCCTACCTGTTTATAATTTAAATCATGTCCGCTGTCGTAGGTTTATATGTCGGTTTAATTGATGTTTAGTACCGACATACACTGTATAATAAATAATCTCATACATTATTCGCTGCGCTGTTTAATAGCTTATTTAAAAATTCTTCACGGCTTTGTAAAGACGGTAGACTAATTACGTGCGACTCCGATCGTTTGCAATTTAACAGGAAAGTATTAAATTGTACTAAAAATAGACCAAACGCATGTTATTACCATCAAGTAGGTTTCGCCATAGAAGTAGTGAATATTTTTACGAGAGGTACGCCGCCCAGGGCATTCTGGCGTACAACTGCGGGACATTGTCGGGTATTGCGGGGCATTATCGGGTATTGCGAGGCATTATCGGGCATTGCGAGGCATTATCGGGCATTGCGAGGCATTATCGGGCATTGCGAGGCATTATCGGGTATTGTTAGGTGTTATTTCTTCCGTTAAAACAATTGCACTATTTATATTATAGGGTTTATTGGATGGCGATAGGCCGAATAAATGTACCACTCATAATTTGAAATAGTATAGTCGTATGGATGTTTTTGGATTTTTCCTTCTCGACAATGTCGAATAAAATCAGTATTTGTTGTATTCCGTAGTTGGATGTCAAACCCGCAAATTAAATTTTATTAAATCCTATTTTGAATGTTGGATTTTTCAACGACTCTCTCACTATTTTATGGCCCGGTGGTATTAAATATGATAGTCTTCTAGTGGCAATTACAGATGCTGCTCCATACATGTGTAAAGCAATGAGTGGTCTACAAATATTGTACTCTAAAATGATACATGCCACATGTCTTGCCCATGGACTTCATCGAGTTGAAGAACAACTTCGTGCTTTTTATCCACGAGTGAACGATCTGATGTCCTCGGTGAAGAAAGTATTCCTAAAAGCTCCGACTCGGGTAGAAAAATTTAGGGAAACTGCAGGAAACATCCCCCTGTGCCCATCACCAATTGTAACTAGATGGGGAACTTGATTAAACAATACCATTTATTACGCAGAATATTTCGAGGCAATAAAAACATAGTCAATCAATTTAATGTGGAATACTCACATTGTATACAAGAAGCACAACACGTTTTGCGCAAAGGGCTTTCTTTGTCAAAAAGCGTAGAAATGATAGAAAAAGTGAGTGAAACTATAACTAACACTAAAAATAAAGTAATTTCTCAAAAATTAGCTACGGTTTTGAAAAAACTATTGGTTACAAAAATTTGAAAAATATTAGTGCAGTTTTGGACAATAAAGAGACATTGAATCCAGATAATGAACAATTTTTAATAAACAGTTATTTGAATTTGTTTAAATATGTTCCAATTGTATCTTGTGATGTTGAACGTGTATTTTCTGAGTATAAAGTACTATTGTCAGATAATAGAAGAAAATTTGAATTTGATAATTTGTTGTATCATATAGTTATAAAATGTAACCGCAACTTGTTGAATAGCGTCAACAATAAATTTTAAACAGGTTTATTCTTTAGTTAGTTTGTTTAGTTAGCTATATATTAAAATTTTGTTTAAAAAAATACTTTTATTATATAGTTGTATTAATGTCCTAATTACTGGTAAAAATAGCGTCTTAAGGATACCTTCCTTGCTTTATTCCTGTTTTTTTCTGAACTGATAATAAATACATTTTTATGTGCATATTTTCCCTTGTTTCGGACCGTATTTGCATGCATATTTTTAGATTTTTAAATGCATAATTATCCTAAGCCTAGTTATTAACAAAATGTTACAAAAATTGCCGTAGGCGTTCGTGATTTTCATGACGGTATCATTTCCTTAAAATAAAATTTGAAACGGGTAAACGATTTTTTTGTATACATGCAGTCTTAAATTGTGTATCCTTAATAAAAAAATTGGAAACTGTAAGAGGTATTAAAAATCTGATACCCATCCATCGAGTTTCTTTTTTAACCGGATTCTATTAGGTTCACTTCGAAGCTCATTTGTATATAACTAAGTAAAGTGCGGGACACGAAAGAAAACCGGGCGGAGTCAATCGGTTTAGGAAGGTCGGCCAAGAAATCTCTTTAAACCAGTGGTGTCCCGTCGTTCTTTAAATAATATGGCACTCCTTTTTGACTATACGCCCTTCAGATAATTAAAAAATGTAACTATTCTTAATGAACCTTATCTATATTTGCCTGTTTTCTTTCGTGTACCGCTCTTCTATATCTCTTTTGTGTTGCAAAAACGGCGAACTTTCGAATTTTAAAATGATTTAATTTTGATTTTTCTTGATCGATTTACCTATAAATATATTTTTTCTTGAGTTGTCATTAACGGTTCCCGGGGTACTGCCTACGTCCACTATTATTGGACCACCCAGTATAGTGATACACGATCTACAAGTCCAGATTTAACAAGGGCAGCCAGCATCAGATCCAGTGAACGAGATTTATCAAAATTTTAATTTATGCAGTTCGACTTTGGGCTACTCGGGCTCTGTTTGTCATATTACTTTATACAGGGGCCCTCATTGTGAAGTACTATACAGGGCGTTTCCTAATTGCGTGTTGATGTTAAAGGGGGTGTTTTCATTTCCTAAGTCTTAACTTTTGAGATACAGGATGGTAAAGTTTAAAAAGAAAACATTTTTTTTCATCCCAATTCTGATGCTATTGTAGATAACTGCATGAAATTTGATACACGTCTTCTGTGCATTAAGGAGCATACTGATTTACCCAGGTTAATTACATATGCACGCCACTGATAAAAATTTCAAAAATTGATTGTTAATAAAAAATGCCCTTTCATGTATAAAAGACCTGTATCAAATTTCACATAGTTATTTATCTATAATATCATCAGAATTAGGATTTAAAAGAAATGTTTTTTTAAAACCCTGTATCTCCAAAGTTAAGACTTTTAGGTTCATATTAAACTTTTTTCTTAAAAAGGTCCAAGAATCACCCCCCTTTAACATTAGCACGCAATTAGGAAACGCCCTGTATAGTACTTCACAATGACGCCCCCTGTACAAAGTAATATGACAGACGGAGACAAACGGTCACTTCTGGCATACCCGAACAGCTCAAAGTCGAACTGCATAAGTTAAAACTTTGATAAATCTTCGTCAATCAGTGCTGGCTCCCCTACTAAAACTACATTGATGTGTTAATTTTGGAAAAATATGAGTTCTGTAGTTTTTCAAATATTAATTGCAATATTAGATATTTTTTGACACCCTGCATTGAACAGAAAATTAATTATTTTGAAACAGTTTATTGACAGCTACTTTATGAACAATTTTACAAAATATATGAAAAAAAACTAAGCCATTTTTGAGGTTGACGGCTGTGATTCTAATGGTTCGAATCCTTCCAAGTAGTTGTCTTCCTCTGAAAATGATGAGGCTTCATGGTCAGTATTTGAAGATCCCAGTGTGATAACTAAATCATCAATAACCGTTTCAATTTTGCCGTCTACTTCCCATTATTTATCTTCAATAGAACGAACATGTTTAACATACGATTTCCAATTTTCAGCCGATATTGAGTCAATGGCTTCTAATGTCATTATATTTAAATCTTTAATTGAAATTTCACCGGTGTTGCGCTCTCGAATATATTTTTTTACTTCTGCCCATGCAAGTGCTCATTACTGATTAATATTGATTAATTATTATTGGTCTAAAAAACTGATGAAGCAGTTTTAACGACTTGTGCGGTCTTTAATATTATTTTGCCACAAACAAATAATTATTACTAATAAATCGTGTTCAAAAGGTACTCGTTATCACACGATAACCAGCAAAATGTTAATTTTTTTGTATATTTATGACCCAAAAATGGGTTATAAACAAGTAAAAAAATGTGTTGAAAAGGAGACTGGCACTAATCTTTGTTTAAACATTTTCCTTGCTCTTACATATTCATGGTATAATTTGCTCCCAAAATTAAAATAATGAAGACATTATCATCGACTTTATGTGGTAATTGATTTTGTTCCTATAATTTTAGCCTTAATGTGTGTCGTAGTTGGGGGCTTTCATCATTTTTTAATAAAATACGACTGATTTAAACTAACGTGTCCAGTCTTTTCGGTTCATTCGGTAATTGCATTAAATATTCATATGGCATAAACCAGTAAATTTATCGGGACGTTGCGGTATTTCCAATATCTCAATGACATAAATGCGTGATAAAGACTCGTCCATATTGATTTCAATAAAATTTTGGATTAGAGAAGAAAATTCAGATGAATGTGGGGATTATATTTTCTTGAAAAATGTTACAGAATTATGTAGAAAAATAATGAAATGAAAAATTTTTGGTTGTTTTAGTTAGATAATAATAATTTTAACATAGAACGAAAGATTTCAACGGCTTTGGTCAATTTAGAAATCATGGTTCTTCGGATTAGACCGTGTCAAATTGGAATTACAATCCGACGTTTCGCCTTCGATTGCACGAAATATCTTCAGGAATCTTTACTCCGCTAGATCTGAACTAGTGTTCAGATCTCTACTAATTTCTAGTGAAATTCACCTGAAATTAGTTTTTAGACTTAAAGGAATAATACCCTGACATGGAAAAAAGTGACGTGAGCTAAATATTTAGGTATATTTTGAAGAACTATATCTTTTGAACGCCTTATCACATTTTGATGCGCTTTACATCAGTCAAAAGGAAATTTAATAGGCAGTAATTCTGCCTTTCTGTTTTTGTCAACTTGTTTCATTGTTTTTATATACAGAGTGTAATATGAAGCGATGTTTTTTTGCAAAGTTTTGAAACGCCCTGTAGAATAACGTAACTTCAGACAAATAGTAAATCGTAGTTTATAATTTAGACCTATCTTTTAGGATTGTTTTGGCTTTTGATTCGTTGCTCTATTTATATCTTTAAAGGAGATACAATGTTTAATGTAAGACATTGTATTTTTACCGTATTATCCATACAGACTCCTCATAAGCTTCAAAAAGATCTAGTAGCCTTGGAAATTAAAACTGTTAGAAGGGCATTTGTGTTTTGTTAGCTTGTCGTCAAACGTCAATCAGAAGGCAGATACTAAGTTCAATAAAATCTAGGTCTCTTAAATGAAACAATGTTTTTTACAAAAATGTAACGTTTTATTTAAGAGTAAATAAATAAAGATTAATTACTAATTCCAGCTTAGGACTAAAAAAAAATAATTAACATCTGGTATTTCCACCTCTAGCTGTAATTACTCATTCTGCACGCCTTGGCATGCTTACTTATCGTGCAGTAGCCTCTTGTGGAATATTGTTCCACTCTTCTATAAGCGCCACGCCAAGTTCTTCTAAATTATATGGCACAAGTGGTCATTTTCTTAAGCATTGCCCCAGTTGGTCCCATAAATGTTGTATTGGGTTTAAGTCGGGGCTTCTCTCAGGCCATGGTAAACGTTCTATACCATTATTATCCAAATACTCGGTTACAATAATGTTCAACGTGGGGTCGCGCATTGTCATGCATAAAAATAACGTCTTGGCCTATAAAGTGGGCAGACGGAATAACATACTGTTCTAGTACGTCGGTATATCCCTGAGCATTTAAATAATTTCTTGGTAGCACACAGTTCCTTACGGTGATCTATAGAAATCCCCCCCATAACATCATTGAACCACCCCCAAATTTTTCTTTTTCTATAAATATTTCGTGTTCATATCTTTCCCCAAGCCCTCTCCAAACTTTCTGTCTTCCATCCGATGATTTCAAACAGAAGCGTGACTCATCAGAAAATAAAACCTTGGATCACTGCTCTTCATCCAACTGGACCTGCTCATTAGCGAATTCATTTCAGTCCTTCGATGTTCGCGAAGCAATTTTGGACCGCTCTCTGGAATCCTTGCTTTCAACCCTACTTCTTTCAGCTTTCCAGGAGCGGTGTAGTCATTTATAACAGTACCACGTACTTCTTGTAGGCGTCTATTGGTCATCGTCGCGCTTTGAAATCGATTATTGGTTGCTGGACTGGTTGAAGGACAATAAACCTGTCATCGTAATTTGTGGTGCATCTAGGACGACCCGACCCGATTCTTCTTGCATACTGCCCAGTCTCAAGAAACCTTTGTCTTGCTGTTCTGGTTTTGGCTTCTAGGTATACCCACTTTTCTGGCAACATAACTAACATTATTGCTTTCATCTATTAAATCATTTTGGCTACATTCTCTGGAGTTACTGGTCTAGCCATTATAACTATTGGATACAAGTTTGAATGTCGCAGATTAGAGTTAGTTAATAACCCTAATAAGTCATCATTTGACAGTCACATTCAGTCTAGTCAACATAATTTTAATCCAGACAACAATTGTAAGCTTTTGGTTATGTTTATTCAAAAATCTTTATGAGACTTGATTTTCTTGAAAATCGTGAGATCAACAATGAACTTAAACAAAACCCAAATTCTCTCAACACACAAGTTATTACCTCAATAGAACTTTCATGCCGATTCACAGAAGATAGTTTTCTACCTAGTATCGCTTGCTCGGGCAATACTTGTCACCATTCCATTTTTCTACCCATTCATTTTCCTAGCCAAAAGCCCCCCATCTTTTTCAAAAAAGTTTTTATCAAACTTTCTACTCAAAAAATAAATACAATATCAGGTTTGTGATATTTCTGCTTTGTTTTGAAAACTTATTGATACAATAATATCAATCTTCTATTTAACAGCTATTTAAAATATTTATTACCATACTTATGTCTTAAGTTATTATTACTATCACAAATATTTGTTAATAATAAATTAGTTTTTACAAAGATTGCTGAACCTTCACTCCTTTTTATATGAAGATTTCTATTATTATATTTATTTATAGTTATTGACCACAGATTGTCCTTGTAGGAAGTACATTTTTGTCAGTAATTTTCAAGAGTTTTGATCACAATTTATTAGCCAATATTTTCTCAAAATATTTTATTGACCTTTATTAATTTATATAGGCATACAATCAATTCACACATTTCTGTTCAGCTAGTTCCTTTGTCTACCTCCCCGCAAGGACTTCTTTTGATTTCTCATAGTTCTAGTTTTGTTTGAACTTCACTTGAAATTTTGCTACGGTTTGTAACAATGTGATTATTTTTGTCATTACTCGCCAGTTGTTTGAAAGCTACCTTTTATTGTTAAATTTCTCGAATCTCTCAATTTAGTCACAGAGTCTTTGTTTCTTGTTTTGATCCAAACCTGTCTTTTTTTTGCTTAAACAGTAAAAGATATCTATTAGTCTTAATTTCCAGTCCATCATCCATCACATCCAAATATTTGTATTGCTTCTCCCAACTGGTATATTTTATTGACATTACACAAGTTTTTGCACCTTTTCAATCTATTATCTCCTGTATTTACTTATTATTACTTAACAGGCCTCTTCAGCCAAAGTTGCCAAGCCAGTCTTCGACGGCTTATCTTTGAACCGTTTCTTTCTTTCACTATGATGTCATACCGGGGTTTCCAATCAGATTTGTAATCAATTCCGGTTGTTTGTTTTTTTGTTTTAACCAGTTTACAATTTATTCTAAATTTTAATTCCTATTCTGGTTAGACTCATTAAGATAATTTGTCAAATTTTAATTCGTCTATTGTACATAAAGCTTTTAATATTATCATAATTTTTTCTTTACAGTTGTAGCTGTTTTAATTTGGCAACCCGTCGATTTTCCCATTTCTCTATTTCATCATGCCTACATGAACGATGGCTTCCTTTTAAAAAAACAATGAAATGTAATTTGGTGTTTGTCAACTTTTGTTTTATCTTTGTTCCATGTAAAAAGTTTTTAGTACGTTGATTTAGTACCATAGTCCATATATAGGACTAGTTAGTCGAAATCGCTCTGCTATGATTTTGGAAGTGGATATTATACACGTTAGACAGACAGACCTTTTTATTTCATTAGATTTTTTGAATATTTTATTAGGCAGTCATTTTATTTCGTCGGCGCAACGAGATTCATTAAAATGTATATTTTTGGCACTTTGGGGACGCAAAACGTGAATATATGTAAAACGATTCAAAACATTTTGTTTGGCCGCCAATTTTTCCAATTGATTTTTATGCATAATTATATCACGCAAAATTTGAAATCATTCCAATAAGTTGTTTTCTCAGGCTGAATTTTTAAATACTTTATTAGGTCGCCATTTTGTTTCGCCATCTTGGATTCGTACTAAAATTTTACCAGTTGATTTTCTCATAATACTTGATTTTTGTGCACAATTCGATGTAAACTGGATAAGTAGTTTTTTAGTGACAATTTTTTCAACATTTCACTAGACCGCCATTTTGTTTCGCCATATTGGATTTTTACTAAAAGGTTATCCTCATAAGACCCTTAATTTTTGACCAAAATCGGATTAGTAGTTTCTCTAGCTATGCAGCGAACAGACAGATCGACAGACAGACCGACGGAAGTGAGAAAACATGTGATCTAGGGACCTTAAAACGTAAAGATCTAAAAAAATCTCGGAGAGTGATTTTTTTACGATAACAATAATTTCCTTCACAAGGGATGTAATATATTGGCTTTCCATTAATCTATGGCGTTTTCTGTTAAATAAGAAGTGGTATTTGCCAGTTTTTAAACATACCTCAATCTCAAAACTATATATTAAAATGTAAAAAATGATGTATACTCTATGTTCATCGTCCCTCAGAAATGGTCAAATATTCTTTAAAATCTAGGCGTTCCACTTAGATTTTTGAGCACCATACTTTATAACTCCCGGGCGTTTACAATCGTCTTAAAAATGTCTGCTAGAGGAGCGTCGATACTTTTCTAAAAGAGGGATGTTTAACAAAAAGCCTATAGTTCCGGCCCTACCCTTTAAAAGAACAGAATATTTCCCGCGTTACAAAAGATAAAAGTCTGGGATAAAATCGTTCAATGTTAAAGTTCAGCGATCGTAATAAGTAAGGAAGTCGATTGTTTAAAATCGTCTGATGCGTCTTTTAAGACCATCAAGTGGACTGGGGGTTTACAGTAGGCATATAGAGTGATCAGTAACACTTATGTATAGTAGGTGTGATATACGAGACTATATAAAAATTAACAATTCATTTTCAAAGACCTCTTAAGCCACTAAATTTAACTAAAGTCAAAAGCAGTGTTATCGTGCGGGTCATACGATTTATCAACGACAAACTTTTTAAGTTTGTTTTTCTTTTATTACGTGTAATCATATCTTCCGCATAAAATCTGGAAGATGAATTAGATAGACCTATGATGTTTTCATACGAAAAAAGAGGATAAACGTATAAATACCAGCAGTTGCAAAAATCTTTGAGCGATGTCACTTCAAAGTCAGATTGACAAGTCAGTGACAAAATGAGTAATAGAAAACAATTTTCGGGTTTTTGCCTCCACAAGCGAAAAAAATGGTATTAAATCTAATAAAATATTACGAAAATGAAAATTCACCGGCCAATATCCAGGAGACAGTGGTTAAAAGAACAAATGATTTTAAATTTAGATGCTCCATCTTTAATCAATCTGGACAATGCATATTATCATTCAAGAATCTTAAGTAAACAACCTACTTCATCCTGGAAGAAAAGTGATATTTATGACTGGCTAATAAAACAAAAACAAAATCCTTTACCCAATATGCTGAAACTAGAACTTCTTTTAATGGCAAAATCTATTAAAAACCCAACAATATATGCCGTAGATAAAATATTCGGGGAAAATGGACATGAGGTTTTACGACTGCCACCATACCATTGCCAGTTTAACGCAATAGAATTAATATGGGCTGGGGCAAAATCATATTACGAAAAATACGTGAACGATGGTCTGATGAAGCGCAAATTGTTTGGCAAAATTCATTAAATTATATTACGCCGGAATACTGGAAGAAGCCTGTGGAACATACGGAGAAATTAATATGGGATTGGTGGAATCGAGAACGAGTTCTTGATGTCAAAATTTGAGGACGACTCAGAAGATGAGGACTTTTTGAGTGATGATGATATTTTTAGTCTATAATATCAAAAAGTTTCTGAAGGATTATATTTTGCATTGTAACTTAAGCCTTTTGCCTTGGATTTTTTCGTGTACATTTCTTAATCTTGTTCGGAAGTAAATTATGTTTTTTTTTCATGCACAAGTTTCTGTACATTCCTTATACCGATTCTCAGAGCTTTTGCCGCTGGCTCCTGGATATTAGCCAGTGAATTTTAATTTAAAAATGTTTTTATTAGATTTGACACCATTTTTTTTGCTTACTTTTTTAGTGCATTTGTAATTTTGTAGGCAATGAATAAATAATTATAGAATACTTGTTCCAATTTTAAAGCGTGTTTAAAATAAGTAAATTTTTGTATTAATTATAAGGCAAAATTTGATATATAAAAATCGGTAAAATATATTTATATATATATATATATATATATATATATATATATATATATATATATAAATAAAGTAATAAGTTTTTAAGCTATGCAGCGACCTGACAGACAGACCGACGGAATTTATAAAAGATATTTTTTGACATATAGGGACGCTAACATGTAAAGCTTGAGAGGGTGATGTTTTTCGTGATTACAAGCATTTTATTTAACCGCCATTTTGTTCCGTCATCTTGAATTAGTAACTCAGTTTTACTAGTTGATCAGTTACACAATTAGCTATGGCCCACAATTTGAAACCAATCCATTAAGTAGTTTTTTCAGGCTGAATTTTTAAATATTTTATTATGTCGCCATTTTGTTCCGCAATCTTGGATTCGTACCAAAATTTTACCAATTGATTCATACTTGGTGTTTGTGCAAAATTGGATGTAAATTAGTTAATTAGTTTTTAATAATGATTTTGTTTCGTCATACTGGATTTTTACCAAAATAGTACAAGTTTTTTCCTATAAGACATAAGTTTTTGAACAAAATTTGAACTCAATCGGGTAAGTAGTTTTTAAACTTTGCCGTGAACTGACACACAGACAGACAAACCGACAAACGGACCGACGGAATTGATAAAACATATTTTTTGGCATCTAGGGACGCTAAAAGGTGAAGATATGTAAAACCTGAGAGGGTGATTATTATGTGGCGTCCCGGTGGACACTACCGAATATTATTAGTATCTTGCTTCTTTTTCGAGAAAAAAAAGAAACCAATTTATTTCATTTCCATAGAAGTTGTTGCTTGTAACAATTTTTGTTCTATTTTTTTTATGTGATCTAGAGACATGCATTAAAATGGTTTTGATTTTTTCTCTCGAAAGCGAAGCAAGATACAGGTATTTAAACAAAAACATCCCAGGAGGACCTGGAGGTTTATAGTGATACTAGGTTAAAATATTTTTTAATATTAGGTAACAGAAAAAACGTTTTAATAAAATTAAAAAAAGGTTACAATAAATGTTCGAATTGTTTTCTATTTATCTCAGTACAGTTCTCTAAACGAAGCCTTATTGATCTTTTAAATCGCCTTGTTTATTCTGTTTTTCTTGGCCAACAATGTATGACCCGCTGTTCTAGTTGTTGTAGGTTGTCAACAGGAACCGAATAAACCAATTGCTTTAAATAGCCCCAAAGAAAATAGTCCAACGAACTTAAATCTGGCGAACGAGGTGGCCACGAAATGGGCCCACCCTGCCAGATTCATCGGTCTGGATAACTTGCATTTGAATACTCACGAACTAACTCACTGCTCTTAATTCGATATGTACCTTCCAGCAAAACCGACAAAATTTGTATACATAAATTTAAATATGTTGGCCCGTTTTAACGCTTAGGCACAACATACGGTATTTCTCCCTAAACACGTTGGAAAACCAGATACTGTACCCGTTGTTTGTCATTTTTTGTTAAAAAAATCCAGTTGCCAGTTTAAAGAAACCGACGTTTGTGATTGGAGAAATTGAGTAATGTATTTAAAGTAACTTGATTGGTGAGTAATAAACTTTTGTTCCCTGGTAGGAGTAATTATTATTTTTACATGACTAAAAACATATTGATAATAATGGCATTATTATTAGTCGTAGAAGAAGGTTTTTATTTATATTTTTATAAAATATTCTTGTATTAATCAACTTCACTTGACACAGGTATTATGTAAACACTATGATTGGGTCTGTCATTGATTGATGGTCTCCACAAGACGCCAGCACTTTCTTTAATTCCCTGATTTAATGTAGATTTACATTTTTAAAGTAGCTTTTAGAATGTCTGGTGCTATTCCTTCTTCCATTCCTATTTCTGTTTGTTGCTTTTAACATTTTATTTTTATTTGTGTATTACTATCTGGGAAACCTTATTGAAAATTTGCTGAATTAATTTTACATTGAAAATAAATATCTTCTAAAATTATAACCATTATTTTGAATTAGTATACATACTAGGATTTTCGAACATCTGGTGTTTTGTTTGCTTTTTTTTTCAGTGTTATCAGTTTTGGCTTTATTAGTTATATTTTCGGTTTTAGTATTGGCTATTATAACGCCTATTATCTATATTGTACATCAGGCTATTATGTTTCACAACAACTATACCACATCCATCCAAGTTTTATTAGATAATAGGCACCCTCAGTTTAGTCGAGATAATTAAAAACCAAATCAAAACGTATCGAATAAATTCCAGAAAAATGCATTGAGGTAGAAAGCATTGTTTGTTGATTTTCTTTGCAATTTTTTAAGGAGTCGATATACGGGAGATAGCAATTAAATAAAAATTATTGCATTTTTTTACTTTATTTTAATTACTTATGGTTTATATCCTTTATCATAAAATGTTTATTTAAAATATGTAAGCACCAAACTTAACTTCTATTAATAAAGACTTGCGATCGATATGTTTATACACAGCACGTCGTCAACCTCAGACCGATTTCATCGGAATTATCGCATCCTAATTAATTCAAAATAAATCAGGTTAATGAGGTATTAATTGACTCAAACTTAAATAGAGTAATGGTTAAATAAGTACTTTTAGGAAAATCAGATGAGATCAAATTTCGTGTGAGTAATTGATCGTACCGATTAATTCAGTACATAATATACTAGACTGGGTAACTTTAAAATATAGTGACCGCCAGAAGTCATTTCTGTTACTATCTTTACATATAGTTTATGATAATCAATAATATTTTTTTTACTTGCCTACTAATTCCAACTAAATGTGTAGACCTACATACATAGTTGTTCAAAAGAAACGCACAAAATTGACATCTTCTGTATGAGTCATATTTCACAAAAACTCTGGAACACATGAAGTAGTTTAAATGGTTGTTTGTCTTTTTGTAATACTTTCAGCCCCCTCCCTGCAACCCCTTAATTTGTAGGCACACCCACTTTTTTTTTCAAATGGCAACCTAGGTCTTGTGGAGGCTCCATGAGAAGGTCTTCTAAAACTGAATTCGATACTAGTAATAAATTAGGGGTCTGCTCATTTTGTTACAGTAAAACGAGTCCACATAAGTTTTTTATTAAAATTAACTATCAAAGAGATCCTTATGGTGTAATGCGGACCGACTTTGGTTACCATCAATTATTAGACCCCATCAACATATCCAGTGTATTAGGAAAATTTCATTGAATTGTCTTGAGAGGGTTGATTAAACGATAGTGGTGTTTATTATCGGCCCATATGTTAAGAAGCAACTTCCTAATATTACAAATTGTACAGTTAGCGTCAGATAAATCCGTACGGTGTCAAATGGGCTTAACCTCATTTTATGATATTTTGTTAATACGGACTTTTATTTTTACCTGTTACCTAGGTTAGAACCATACGGTTTGAGTGGTTTTAAAGGCATATTAAGGTTTTTTTACGTAACTGTAGAATTTGTTCTATATTAGGTTACTTTCAAAGACATATTAAATTTACTAATACCAAAATGATCATACAATTTCAACTTTTTGGGGAATTAAAAAAAAACTGGGCCCTGTGCGCTTATCTAAGCCCAAACTCTGACTGAAAAACGGCCGCTAATTTGTTTGTTTTGAGTGTAATTTGGATCGTACCGAGAATTTGGAGGTCGGTAGACGCGAATTTACCAATAACAAGTAGACTGAAGTAGTTTTTCGTCAAGAAATATGGTGGCATATTTTATGCTATTATTTTACCTTTGACAAAGCAAGACTGACATCAATAATTAATCATAATCAGTGGATACGTGAGGGACATACACAACATCCCCAGAAAGTTAGTGTGTGGGCTGGCATAGTAAATAACCGAATTTTAGGATCACATTTCTATGAAGAAAATATTACTGATGGACGTTAATTGGATGTCCTCTCATTCGATTTAATACCTGCATTAACAGTAATATTTTCTAAGGAAGGTGATCCAGATATTCCCCCATGCTCACTACCCCATTTTGTTATAAATGTTCGAAGGTACTTGAACGAAATTTTTCAAATCGGTGGATACGTCGACGAGATCCCATTGAATAGCCACAAAGGTCTCCGGACTTTACAACATTCGATTTTTTTTCTATAGGGGTATTTGAAGAGAGAGTGTTTAAAAATAGACCAAACAGCGTAGAGGACCTACAAGATAGAATAAGGATGGAGGTTACTAATTTACCAGCCGAAAGTATCCGAGGTGACTATGATAGTATTTACCACACACTCAGTGCATGTCAAGTAGAAGGTGGAAATCACTTTCAGTATTTATTACATTAGCCGAATCAGTGCTAAGGTTCCCCCTCAAATAATAAGTTTAATTAAAAAACTTATGTGGACTGGTTTTACTATTACTAGTATCAGATTCAGTTTTGAAGACCTTCTCATAGAGCCTCCACATGATTTAGGTTCATTCACTAAAATGTTTACAATTCTAAACACTACACTCTAAAATAGTATGCATAAATTTCGCACAATTGTGTAGATTAGCGCACAAATTGTGTCTGAATGTGTACTTGGAGCAACTTTGTGCAGAAAATATATTTCCTGAATAATTGTGCACAATACTCTGTTGGATTGACATACAATAATATATAGGATTTTTGCACAAGAGAATGCATATTTTTTGGACAATTTTGTATAGCAAATATTTTAATAATATTAATATGAAATATTGTGCATAATTATTGCACAAATTGTGAACATTTTATGCCCAAAGTTGTGCAACAAATTAGACATTTTTTTTTTGAATAATATTGTATATTTTTTTAGCACAAAATGTGCATCTTTCCGAAAATACGTGTGTGCATAATTATTGCATAAATTGTGAACATTTTAAGCACAAAATTGTTAATTATTAGAAAATACTTTTTTCTGGATAATATTGTATATTTTTTATGCACAGAATGAGTATGTTTTCTAAACTTTTTTCGATAACTATAAAAATCTCGATTATACGTCACTAAAACAAAAAAAATCGGTGTAAAAGTATATGGTTTTTTAACGAGTGAACATAGTACTTATCCAAAACACAATGTTTTGTAAGATCAGTTAAGTTTTTTTTATTTTAAAACATAACGGGTTACTGCAGTTGCCATATTCTAAAATACACAAGAACCAAACATAATTTGCGTTTTGTGAAAATAAAGCGAGTTAGAGTTTGAGGCATATTTAATAAAAATTCAATTTCTTTCACATTTTAATTAAAACTCGGAAACTCATTATGTTTTAAAAAGGGTTAAGTATCTTAAACTGATATATCTTCTTTGCTTTTATGTAAGATTTTATGAAATATTTTTATATACATTCAATAAAACTATACCATATAAATTAATCCTAAAAAGCAACACGTTTAATCAGTTTATTGTCTTTAAGTTCAGAGTTATCCTACCCTCTCTACCTGTGTATAGCTTAGTCCTATTTGCCTTCAAGAGTACAAAACTGCAGATTCCCCGGGGTAGAATATTTTGAACAAAATCGCAACACTACTCCCCAAGAAAGTATTTTTTTATAAACCAGCAGTCTATAAACCAAACAACCTTTTATGTACGTTGCCAGTATGATAATCTGTCGTTTCTGTTGAATTATATTTCCGAATGTCAACAGCACAGCGCCACAATTGAAAACATGCGATGTCTGCGGTCCAATCAGTGCCTGGATGCGTGGGGTTCGATAAAATATGAAGTTCAGAAAAAATAAATAATTTTGTTCTGAAGATTTTAACACGTGATGCTTATTTTCACACAAGTTTTATTCTTAAAATCTGAACAATGTTGTAGTTTAGTAATGCACAGCGAATATTAGCATTGCTTTGTGGATAAAATATGTACAATTTTGGTTAAAAAACGCTACACAAATGAAGGCATCTATTTTGAATACTCCTGTATGTATTTTCTGCACAATTGTATAACATTAATGCACAATTTTTTCTGAATATTTCATTGAGAATTAATGAATAGCGATTTTTTACTGCGTATCTATGCATGATTCAAAATTTGTAAACATAACTTCAGACACTTTTAGACTATTGAACTGAAATTTGGCACACCTACAGATTTTGTAATCTTCAAATCTATAAAATCAACATGGTGGTTTTTAGATAGTTTTCTGAAATTCCCAACTATTCTAAAAAACTGTTCTATTTATTGAAAACCACCTTAATATCTTCTCAGAAATCAAACTGTCAATATAAATACCAAAAAGATATTTTTGATAAAAAACTTTAAGTCCCGTATTCACTAAAAAGGTTTAAGAGTTAGACCAGATCTAGTCATCATGGCAGTTAAAACTCTTAGTTCGCCAGCTTTGTTGTGCTTATGTAATTGTCATATTTTGTCATTGTGACATTTAGAAAATATAATTGTGTCATTGTTGCGTATGTCATCTTAAACCTATAGCTGTCAAGTTAGACTTGGTTTTAATTTAAACCTCTTTAGGAATATGGCTGTAAGAGTCTATGTACAATTCAAAATTGAATGAGGGAGTTGGCGCCAAACTAGAGAATATGAAAAATACCGAAGATAATAATCTGCTAGTTGTAAGTTTAAAACCCTGTATTGAAACTTTTGGATTGTACATGATTTCAAGAAGCATAAAATTTTAATATTAAAACTTCATTGTTTAAAAAAACAGTCTTACAGCTAAGTATGAAATATAAAATATGCCTTGAATTATTTAAAATGAAAAAAAGGAAATAATAGAGGGCGTTTAAAAAATAGACCATGATATATCTCTTAGTAAGTGTATAAAAGTCATGGTGCTCCTGTTGAAAAAAATAGTTTGTGTCTTATATTAGACCCGATAATGGCTATTCCACCCTCGTATTTTGGATGTAAAATTCCAAAAATCAAATGAAACAATAAAAAGGACTCCCTTAAAAATTAATACGAAGCTGGATAGAAATTTTAAGTCCCGCATCAATCAAATTTTGATGTTTACTTTTCTATATAGGAAATTTGTATCGTAAATAGCCATCACTAACAAGTGATGCATACATAATGTAGACACGCAAGGCCATCTTGAATGAATTTTAATTACATCAGTAATTACAGTTATCAGTATAAATTACGTTGTGAGTAAATACTAAACAATCTCTTGATTGATTTTGTAAGTATGTGCATGAAATTGCATGTGGTTGTGAATGTAGACTTTGTGCATAATTTTCTATTTTAAATCCAGATTCAACATAAAAAGATAATTACTTTAGTTGATTTAATTTTATTCAGAAAAAAATACCTTTTTAATACATCAAGATGCATTCTAATTTGAGGCTGTTTTTAATGTTTTCGTGACAAAAACCTGATCAAATAATGGTTTAATGAGGCAAGTAGGTAGATTGACGTAAAAGTTAAATTATATTTAGTCTCTATACAAGTAATTGTGCAGTACATAACTGTAAATCTCGAAACTGCGGTGTCCAAATTTAGGAAAAATTATCAAAAAGCATACACAATTATTTTTAAAGGGCATTCTATAATTTGATGGTTATTATAGGAGTTTTGAATTTGTAATTATCATATGTGTCTCTGTCTGCCTGTCTGTCCGTCTGTCTGTCCCTTCGCGGCGTAGCTAAAAAACTACTTACCCGATTGACTTCAAATTATAGTAAAAAATTAGGGGTCATATGGGGATGACCTGGTAACATTTTGGTAAAAATCCAGTGTGGTGAAACAAAATGGCGCCCTAGTGAAATGTTAAAAAAAATATTATTTAAAAACTGCTTATCCAATTTATCTCAAATTTTGCAGAAACATTAAGTATTATGTTCGAATTAACTGGTCAGATTTTGATACTAATCCAAGATGACGGAACAAAATGGCGCCTTAATAAAATATTTAAAAATTCAGCCTGAAAAACTGCTTAATAGCTTGATTTCAAATTGTTTGCCATAACTAATTGTGGTATAGGGATAAACTAGTAAAAATTGTGATAATAATTCAAGATGGCCGAACAAAATGGCGGTCAAATAAAATGTTTGTAATCTTGAAAAAATCAGCTTCTCAGGTTTTAGCCATCTTTACGTTTTAGCGTCCCGAGATGCCAAAAAATATGTTTATCAATTCCGTCGGTCCGTCTGTCGGTCTGTCTGTCTGTCGCGGCATAGCTTAAATTCTACTTACTCGATTGACTTCAAATTTTGACCAAAAATTAAGGGTCATGTGGGGATGACCTGGTAAAATTTTGGTAAGAATGCAGTATGGCGGAACAATGTGACAAAAATGTTGTAGGAGTGGTATTATTTGGGGTTAAGATTCGATAAAAGAAAACAAAAGTTTTTTTAAATTATCGACGTTTTGCAAATTTATGGTTGCATCCTCATGACACAGATTCTATACCCTGCATGGATCCCATATTATCAGTCTTCACCTACTCCGTTGGTCCGCATATATTTTCCAGATATTAAGTTTCTAAATGGTTTTCGTTAACAATCCTCTTGTTGTCATGTTAGAGTGGTGTATTATTTGGAGTTCGGATCCAGTTTCGCGAGCTTTCTAGCGCGTTCTACTTTTCAAATTTAGTTTACGTTTCTAGTAAGGTTTTGCCCGATCACCCTCAACATTATAGTAATTCATTCATTGATTCATTCATTAATAAAACTGTAAAGTAGAGGTTCTTTAAGGATCCAGTAAAAAAACAAAAGTCTTTTTTTAATTGTCGACGTTTCGTAACTTTATTGTTGCATCTTCAGGACACATATATATTCTATATCCTACATGAAACCCGTATTATCAGTCTTTACCTACTCCGTTCTTCCTCAGATATTTCCGAGATATTAAGTTTCTAAATGGTTTTCGTTAACGATCCTCTTGGTGTTATGTTAAGGTGGTGTATTATTTGGGCTTAGGATCCTGTAAAAAACAAAAGTCGTTTTTTAAAGTGTCGACGTTTCGCAACTTTATTGTTGTATCCTCAGGACACATACATTCTATATCCTGCGTGAAACCCATATTATCAGTCTTTACCTACTCCGTTGGACCGCAGATATTTTCCATATATTAAGTTTCTAAATGGTTTTCGTTAACGATCCTCTTTTTGTTATATTAGATTGGTGTATTATTTGGGCTTAGGATCCTGTAAAAAACAAAAGTCGTTTTTTAAAGTGTGGACGTTTCGCAACTTTAGGAGAAAAGTGAAATAAATAAATAGAATAGAGTAGATAAATACATTACCTAGTGTAATACAGTCTAAAAAATAAAGCCAATACAGGATGTCCCAAAAGTCAGTTTACCGATTTATAAACTTAGTGACGAAGAATGTGAAAACATGTTTATATATGAAACAATATAACAACGTACATCAAGTTCAACGTAAGATGCCAGAATACATTATTTTGTTTGATAAGGAGTATTAGTGTTGAAATCTTTGAAGAATGAGTATTTGTACATATACGAATATTTAAACATTTTGTTTAAAATATTTTAGGGCTTCAAAACCTATTGGGATGGGCAAAGTTTTTCTGAATCATTTAGAAAAAAAAACTGGTAAACTCTATATCCTAACTATAACTATAACCAATACTCAAATGAAATTTAATGAGTGAAGAATTTAAAGAACCATTAAAATGTCATCAAAAAACTAAACTAGAAGTAAGACACAAAGTCTTGGTCTCAGTCAAAAAGAGTATAATGCGGTTACACGTGTTTCGCCTTTTCAGGCATCATCAGACCTTCGAAATTAACTAAAATCACAAGAACAAATCAAACAACTATAACGTCACATGTTAAAATACACACTGATCAGACTTTGTGTCTTATTTCTAGTTTAGTCATTTGAAACTTGGTCTCTTAGAGAATATGGACGCTTTCTTACTGTCTTCAAAAATGTGTAAAGCTAGCGTCATTTAAAACGTAGAGATAAGATTATTTAAATAGAAATTAGTACTATAGTATTAGTGGTATTACTGTTGATACTTCATGAATGACTAAGGTTTGACGCTTTTCTTATACGTTTTTATTTTGTGTTAAGTAAAATAATTAAAAGGTAGATTTGTATCAAGTTTGTTGAAAATTAAGTTAATAATATTTTTTAATATTTTATATCTATTTTTGTCAGAGGAATTATATTTTTTTTTTTGGTCAGTACATCCAAAAAAGGTAAATTTGACAGCTGTCAAAATGTGGCATTATTGGGACACTTTTTAAAGACGAATAAGATGGCGTGTACCACATGTCACCATCGTCTTTTATTATCCCGCGACTTGCCTCAACTTTCATTTTTCTTATGGTCGCCATATTGGATTTTTCGATTTTTGGAAAGAGCGCAAAATTTCCTATGTAGTGATATATTACAAGTGCATAAAAGATTTGAGTATCGTCGAAATATCACACTTCGTAAAGTTAGGTCTCATTTTTTTCTAAGGAGGCCATGATTTATTTGTCACAAGATAGATATATATATATATATATATATATATATATATATATATATATATATATATATATATATATATATATATATATATATATATATATATATATATATATATATATATATATATATATATATATATATATATATATATATATATATATATTCTCTGTATATGTTGACGTCGCAACGTAACCAACCTCTATATTCTTTATTTTCAGATCTCAACATAAACAAGGATATTTTTTTTATTTTATTATCGCATACAAAAATGATAGATTTCGTAGAATTATAGAATAACTCAGCCCTGCCATGCTTCCAAATTATATCTTATAGTGTTATATTCAAAGATATTCTTGACTCACTGAAAAAACTTTTTGATTTTAATTATGTTAAATAAATTACACAGTTGCTTAAAGTACGATTACGTTCTAGTATAAACTCAAAAGATTAAAAAGCAATGATCATTAATTGCTATCTCTCCTTGCAAGAGTCTTGAAGAAGGGCTGAGATCCCTAAAGCGCCAATCCTTGTTAAAACAGCGCCTCAAATTTGATTAATCATTCGTTTCCCCTCCCGATACAGAACTAATTGGCACGATAGAAAACGTAATTTGGAAATTTTACAGCTTAATTATTCGGTACGGAACTCTACCGATGCCAAGGAATATCGACAAATCGTTCCAGAGAACAGGACCGGATTGTAGTTTAATTTATGTTCCTTTTTGTTGTTGCTCCCAGCTTAATAAATATATGTATGCAACAACAAATCAATGATCATTAGACACTAAAAAATAAAAACGATTTACTCCTTGATCTACAGATATACATGCTTTAATAAAATTTTGGGGAAATTTCAGATTATATTTAGTAAAGCAAGTATACATATATTATACAGGGTCGCTGGTATGTATGGAAACAGTGGATTATTTTCAAAAGTATGAGATGTATCAAAAAATGTAAAAGACTTTAAAAAACTATTGGATTTAAGTAAACGAATTGTATAGGAGTTCTATTTTTTTAATTGGGCCACTTTTTATCATTATATGACCATCAAATCGGTATCTTTTGGTAGATTATAAATATAAGAGGTTTAATGTTTTGCCGGGACTTTATAACCAATCATGTATACATAATTAGTTTTTCTATACTTCATCAGATTTTTAGATCCCCCAGAATGTTTGTGCTAGCTAATGTTTATAGTTAAATATAATCCATACATTCCAGCGACCCTGCATACATCCACTGTACAAGGATGGAAATTTTAAGGTTAACCAACGATAAATAGAGTGGTGTCAAATGAAATTAAATAAATTAATTAAATTATTAATTATTAATTAAAATATTTCACAATAAAAAATAAACGTTAGCAGTTGATTATACTGTTCCTAGATGCCGAAAAACATGTTTTCTCAATTGCGTCTGTCTGTCTGCCTGCCTGTCTGTTGACTTCAAATTTTGGTCAAACATTAAAGGTAACATGGAGATGACCTGGTAACATTTTAACAAAATTCCAATTTGGCGGAAAAAAATGGCGGCCTAGTGAAATGTTAAAAAAACTATTACTAAAAAACTATATATCTATTCAATTTACCTCAAATTTTGCACAAAAATCAAATATTACGTAGGAATGAACTGTAAAAATTTTGGTACGAATCCAATATACAGCCTGAAAAAATTACTTAATGGATTGATTTCGAATTTTGTGGAAGAATTAATTGTGGTATAGAGATGAACTGGTAAAATTGTGATGTGAAAACACTATGTCTAAATTCAATGACGGCCAAATAAAATTGTAAAAAAAAATCACCCTCCCAAGTTTTGCATATCGTTTTAGCGCCCCTTGATGCCGAAAATATGTTTGCTCAATTCCGTCGATCGGTCTATCTGTCTGTCTATCAGTTTACGACGTAGGTAGAAAACTCCTTAGCCGATTGACAAATATTGGTCAAAGATTAAGGATCATATGTGGATGGCCTGGAACAAAACGGCGGTCTAGTGAAATGTTAAAAAATTATTACTTAAAAACTAATTATCCGGTATACCTCAAATTTTGCATAAAAATCAAATGTTGCATATGGATGAACTGCTAACAGTTTGGTACGAATTTTAAACCCGACATGGGTCCAAATTTTAGAAAATATGTCTTCAAATGCTTTTAGAAAGTAGATTAAATTTCACGGATCCTGCAGTAATTTTGTAAAATTCTAACTTACATGCCGAATTGTGTTTGCCAAATGAACGTAAATATAATAAACGGTATACGAGGAAGTAGTTCTTTAATTTATTTTTGATCTATAGTATATGTACGGGGTGGCCAACTAAGAATAGACGCCGGCCATAACTCGCCAACCGTTAATCATATAACTTGGGGGAAAAAAAATTATTAGCTAAATCGACTAAGAGAAATCGCTGGAAAATATTTTGAAGTTCCGCATATGGCCGCTAGGGGGCGCAACTGTTATGGTCAATCAGAAAAAGGGCTGTTTCTTAAAAAATATTCATGTAAAGGTATATTATAAATACTGCCATCGTAAAGAGTAGTGGTGGGGGAAGGTCAAACATGTTTTTATTTAAATGTCAATAACTCCGTTATAAGTCAACGGAATTGAACAAACTAGGTCTCGTTTAAAAGAGCCCATCTTAACTAATAATCTGATGTAAAAAAAAAATCCGATTTGATTTCGCCGTGGTAACTAGAGGGCGCTGATTGACATCACAACAATTATTACGCATTATTTTGAAAATTTTAAATAGCACGCTATATCTCTTTTAACACAATTTAATAGAGGAGGAAATTCTCAATAAGTCAGTGCAAATTTCAGCTTCCTAACTTTTTTCAAACCGGAAATATAAATAAAACAAATATTAGGGCGCTGGGTACGCAACATCTCCCTAATCTGTATGGACATAGCCTACATCACAATAATTCAGTAATAATACCACAGATAATATTCAACGCAAATCGCTAAAAATTATACTAATGTTCTGAAATAACCACCAGGTGGCGCAGTAGGAGTCAATAAGTGCAATATTAAATTTTTATTATAATGGGAAATGAAAGCCATTTAAATGGAACGTGTGAAAGAAACGATAATAAAAATATAATTCAATTAATGCCGCCCTAAATGTTCAAATTGTCGGCCATCGTTTTCGATGCACTTATGCATCCTATCTCGCGTGGATAAAACTGCAGCCTCCAGTTCAGCAACTGAAATAGTATTTATACAGTCTCTTATTCGCTGAATCATATTTTCCCGTGTAGTGGGTCTGGTGGCAAAAACTAAATCTTTCACTCTACCCCATAAATAAAAATCTAAACACGTTAGATCGGGTGACCTAGCTGGCCATGGAAGGGTGCCGCCTCGCCCTATCCATCGGCCAGGATAGTGGGCATCTAAAAATTCCCGAACGTTGACGGCGAAGTGCGCTGGACAACCATCGTGCTGGTATACCAATCGTTGTCGGACGTTCAGAGGTACGTCCTCCAACAAAATCGGCAATTCCTCCCTTAAAAATTTTAGATATCTCTCACCATTCAATGGATTATCGAAAAAAAATGGTCCGATAATTCGTCCGCCTAAAATCCCTGCCCAACAATTTACAGACCAACGGCCTTGGTGCTGGACTTCGCGCATCCAATGTGGATTTGTTCTGGACCAATAATGTGTATTGTGAAGATTGACACGTCCATCGCTCTGGAAGGTAGCCTCATCGGTCCACAATATTCGCCTCAGAAATTGCCGATCTTCCCTCATTACACCCAAAAGCCAGTGACAATGGTTTAGTCTGTGATCAAAATCTGCAGCAGTCAATTCCTGATGCAGCACTAAGTGATATGGATGTAACCTAAAACAAGATGAAGATATTTAATTGATGTTCCAGGAAATTATTGGTTTTCTAGGCTTAAAGACCTATGTGACATCAGAATCACGTGACTTTTGTTAAAAAATATGTCCAGTTTATATTTGCAATGTCGTTGCTTACCTGTGCTCTTTGAGTATATTTTGAACAGTGGTTCGCGTTACTCCTAGGTCTAGCGCAATAATTCGAGTACTTAGTTGAGGATTAAACTCGATATACGCTAGCACATTAATTACATTCTCTTCGGTGCGTCCTCTGCGTTGTCTGCGGTATACGGTAATATGCACGTTTCCAGTGGTTCGCAAACGTTGGATCACTCGAAGAAAAACCTTTTTACTTGGGTGGCGTCTCTGCGGATATTCCTGCGCATATACTCTTGCAGCAACCGTAGCATTTCTCAAACATTCAAAATAAACACCTATCATGTCGAATAGTTCTTGATTTGTATAAATCATTTTGTTCTTAATACAACGCAACACGAACAATAACAAATCTTGAACAAGAAAAATACGAACTACAACAATAACATGAACAACAGCAACTAGAAAAACTCAAAAAACACGAAAATCTCGGACAAAAACGCGAAATGATAGCAATACTATTAGGAAATTCAAAAACGATAAATAGCAACTAAAAGGCACTGACAAGAAACTATTGTTTATTTTTTGACGTATTACTTTCAATTTTGTTTTCACAGCCTACTATTTTTTTTGCTTGATGTAGCAGAAAATTGCTAAGGAATTATTATTTATCTATGTTTTTAGTTTATTGTTATTCTTGTGCATAAATTGTCGATTTTAAGAAAGACGGAGATTTGCAACGGTCGAATATATTAGGATTTTTCTTATTTATTACCTTATAATATCTAACTTACTGAAAATAGAGTAAACTACAAAAAAATATAGAGAAAAGTAAAATTGCGAGTAAAACTATGCTTATTAACGTCTACTGCGCCACCTGGTGGTTATTTCAGAACATTAGTATAATTTTTAGCGATTTGCGTTGAATATTATCTGTGGTATTATTACTGAATTATTGTGATGTAGGCTATGTCCATACAGATTAGGGAGATGTTGCGTACCCAGCGCCCTAATATTTGTTTTATTTATATTTCCGGTTTGAAAAAAGTTAGGAAGCTGAAATTTGCACTGACTTATTGAGAATTTCCTCCTCTATTAAATTGTGTTAAAAGAGATATAGCGTGCTATTTAAAATTTTCAAAATAATGCGTAATAATTGTTGTGATGTCAATCAGCGCCCTCTAGGTACCACGGCGAAATCAAATCGGATTTTTTTTTTACATCAGATTATTAGTTAAGATGGGCTCTTTTAAACGAGACCTAGTTTGTTCAATTCCGTTGACTTATAACGGAGTTATTGACATTTAAATAAAAACATGTTTGACCTTCCCCCACCACTACATTTTACGAGATAGAGCAAAATATCCTTAACAAAAAAATCACAATTTTTCTACTCTTTACGATGGCAGTATTTATAATATACCTTTACATGAATATTTTTTAAGAAACAGCCCTTTTTCTGATTGACCATAACAGTTGCGCCCCCTAGCGGCCATATGCGGAACTTCAAAATATTTTCCAGCGATTTCTCTTAGTCGATTTAGCTAATAATTTTTTTTCCCCCAAGTTATATGATTAACGGTTAGCGAGTTATGGCCGGCGTCCATTCTTAGTTGGCCACCCGGTATATATAAATAAAGTAAAGAATATGTACGCCTTCATCCAGTAGCTCTTCCTCATGACAGCTTCTTTGTTATTTATCGCATTGGGGAATGTACAAGCCAGATTGTGGGAGTTAATACTTTTGGAAAAATACCATCCGAAATAGCAAAATATATATTTTTTAAGAATCCACATTTAGGTATACACCGGTCCACCGGCTATTGTTTCAGAAGGTCATACTCGACGGTCCTAGCTGAAAGTGGTCCAGATCTTTTAAGCCGGAAGCGTCATGGTTGTCATACACGGTTGTTGAAGGCTATGTAGAAGATTCCAATCAAATAGAACAAGAAAATGAAACTGGTCGCCCTGGGATTGGGCCAACCAATCCCCAAACCAATGGCAATTAATGTTCAGAATTGTGATAATTGCAAAGTTAAATTTAACTTTCATAAGACAAATTAATATCTGCCATTATTTTGTTACTTTAAGTTGATTTCTTTCTAATAATAAAATGAATGCAAATTTTAAAATGCGTGCTTTTTTATGTTGTTAAGGACTATGTGCTACAAACATAAATGTGGTACAGTCATTTTTGACACGATCGTAGAAAATAATTATTTAGAAAATAGTTAGGATTACTAAACATTAATGAGATCTTTGTAGATGCCAGTTTCTTTAATCATTTAAATTGCAATCCATAATCTCAATTTAACTTTTTTATCAAAGAATACGAACCGAAGCTTGAAGGATATCATACAATAATAACAATCCTATTTATGGCATGATTCATTTCACATCCATACAGCTTAAGTAATTATTGATACACATATTATTTGCATTTTTTGTACGTATCCACGATTGATATACATTGTATTAAAAAAAGTAATATAATTGGCTAAATATGTCAGAATTTGATAATAAAGCGGAAAAAATTAAAATCATTTAAGGTTATCAACGTATTATTACGGTATCCCTCCACTCTCATTGCTATAAAAGAAGTGCCAAATGATTTTCTTAGAAACAAAGTTTCAGCTAGCTACTTTTAACACGTATTTGGAAGGTGGAAGAGTATAGATGGGTTAAAATGTAAAAGTTTTCAAAGGGAAAATCTCCAGGTATAATCAGTCTTTCAGGGTTGTCCCGGACTGAAGAACTGTATTAATACGGAGTGACGGAGAAGGTCTCTGGGTATCAATAAGAAAGAACGAGGTTAGAATGGATCCCGTACTTGGAAACGGGGAGAGTTGGAGGCGACTTTGTTGTGGCCTAGATAAAATTTGAAATTTATGTTTCTTTGTCTTAGAAAAAATACAATTCTCTAAATTTAAAAAGAAAATAGGAGGTGGACGCCTACACTGAGAGGCGTCTTCTTTTGAAATAGTCAGTGTTAGTGTTAAGGGATCGGGGTTTGTGGCCCACAAAACGGCAGGCTTGCCTTTAGAGTTAACAGATAAGTTTGCCGCCGAAGAATGCAGGCTTACCTGTTGCAGGGTGTATCTAAGTGTAGATAAAGTTCCACACTCTTATAATCAGCCCTATTCTCACGTGGAGGGTTATTATAAGGACCAAGGAAGGAACTAGTAGGAAGTTAAACCAGGGGCACGTACGATTTCAACGCGGCAGAGAAGGTTAGGACTCTAGGAACCTGTCAGGACCGTTCCAGGCTTGTAGCTCTTACACCGCTTAGTAAAAGTGAAGTTAAAGGCTTCAGAAATGTAAAAGAGAAAGAAGGAAGGAACTGTTTAAAAGAGCCCACCAATAAAAGGGAGTTTTAGCAACAGAATAGTCATTACAATTTTGGCCAAGATGAGTGAGAAGAGTTGCTGCTTTAATATTCGACCACGAAAGGAAAGTACGAAACTAATAGATAAGGTTAGCAAGCCGCAGCACCCTTCTAACCCACGTTCGTGTCTTGCGAGAATCCTTCAAAGTTGAGAAAAAAACGAAATTATAGCCGCATGTTTATAAAAGAAGAAGTAAGGTTTACGCACGCAGGTGAAAAGGTCCAAAATGATATTACAAAAACAGTAGAATGTACAACCCGCCCGACCGAGAGGGTTATCTCGGTGGCGGAGCTTATAAATCAAACCACAACCTATGAAGTGCTATGACCGAGAGGAACCTAGAAGGACGCTAGGTATGCAAACAAAATACCAAGATAATCATAATCCTTCATCCAATCACATAAAAAGAACTAAATTAAATATTATGTATGAGAAAAGTTTAAAAATTCCTCTAATACTAACTTGTATAAAAAGTATGGGGGGGGGGGGAAATATACCATTTGAATTTTTCGGAAACCCATATAAAGAGGAAATTTGCAGTGAAGAACTCCATATTAAAGATTATACAATGTTCAGATGCAATTCTTGGTCAAAGTACACTGGTGGATTTTTGATATATATTTTTGAAAATTTTAAATGTCATTACATATTCAATTCCTTATTAATACTGGTATTTGAGGGTTCAAATCAGAATATTCAAAAAAATATATGCATTAAATTTATAATATAGATCACACATTCTTGGTTTTCTACATTTTTTTTCAAGAAAAATGTGAGTTCAGTTGGGATGAAGACAATGTTACTATTCATTTGGAAAATTTTAAAATAAATAATCTAAGTGATGATAAGCTAAAAAACGGATTAAAATTCTACATTTGTGTGAATATAAACAAGTGATTTAAGGCTATACAAGAATAACTCATAAATCCAAAACCATAATCGATTTAGTTATATCCAATGATTTTAATCTAAATTGTGGTGTAAATAATATGCCAAAAATTAGTGATCATTGCTAGATTTTTGTTAATAATGAAGACCTTTGGAAAACATTTGAAAAAACAACGAACATTTTTAAATATGTTGATTGTCGATTATTAAATATAGAACTTATTTCATGCTTTTGGGACTACCAGGCCACAAATATTGATGAAATATTTGAAAATATTGAAAGTAATGTAAGAATATGTATGAAAAGAGTTGAAGAAGAAAATATTGTAAACCTAATTCAATTTATCAAAAATACATCTTAACGAATTCAATCAGTGATTGGGAAGAATGCAAGAAAGCAAGGAATCACGTAGTCAGCATATTAAGAAAACAGAAATCTATTTATTATAAAAACAAAATTGTCAGTAATAAGGGTAAATAGCAAGATGATGTGGAAAACTTTGAAATCGTTGGTTAATCCAGAAATCAAAAAAACTTTGGCTGAAATTATATTTGGTGATGGAGAAGAAGTGAATTCTTCAAAAATTGCTACAAAAATAAACAGTTTCTTTATAAAAAGTATTGAAGATATAGTAAAGTCAATACGCAATGGGAATGATGAGTTTTGCAAAATTACTGATATGTACAAAAACATCTTAACTACTTTTTCTGACATATCTTAAACCAGAATCAAAATTTCAAATTTAAATTCTGATGCAAATTATAGTGAGATACTTAATAAAGAAATAATGAAAGAAACATTTAAAAGTATAGGGTATCCATTACTGATTTTAATAAAAACATCATTGAAGTATGGCAAAATTCCTGAAAAATTAAAGTGCTCCTATGTTACGCAGGTTCAAAAAGTTAAAAATTCTAAGTACGATGAATTGCGACGACCAATCAGTGTATTATGGGATGTAGAAACATTATTAGAAGTTGTGGTATATGAACAATTTTCGAAATTTATAGGCGAAAATAAAATTTTAGTGTCTTACCAATCTGGTTTCCGAAAACAACATTCACCAGAAAATGCTATCCAATACGTTACAGAAATATGGAGAAGAGGAATAGAAGAAAATGAATATATAATAGCTGAATTTTTGAACTTTAAACGGGCTTTCAAATTGTATCAATATGGGATAAGGCGTACCGTATTTAATTAGTTTCAAAGTTATTTAAATGTCCGATAATATTGGAGTTCCGCAAGGCAGTATTTTGGATCCACTACTTTTTATTTTATATATAAATAATATCGGCAAAGTCTTAAAAAATTCTCATATTCGGCTATTTGCTAACGATATATTAATTTTTTTAAAAAATAAGAATCTAGTTTTGGAACAAAATGTTTTAATTGCGGAACTTAAATTATTATCAAATTGACTCAAAGTAAATACATACAAATATTTGGGTATAATTTTAGATAATAAATTAAAAGTACTAAAATGGCTAGAAAAGTTGGTGATTTAAAACGCATTAGTTCAAGTTTTTATTCTAAAAGGACTGTATGTAACACTATTATTTATCAACACTTTTTGTACTGTTCTTTGATCTACGTGTAATGTTAAATATGAATAAATATATAAAAATGTCATGTTATACACTCACCGGCACAAAATTCCGCCACTCTAAAATTTTGACTAAGTTTAATGTTTTATAACTTTTTTATTTTTTATCCGATTTTCATGATTTTGTTATCAGTTTGTAGATCCATTTAATGTGTTTTTCTTCATTTATTTTGTAAAGTAGCATTTTTCGATTAGACTATATTATACAGGAGTAGATCAAACTGTTGTTTTTTGTCGTCACTTCAAAACACCCTGTAGAAAAATTGAGGTAGATAATTTTATTTACATACTGTTTCTGGTAATCAATAATGTATTCTAAACATTTCGTTTTTTGATTTATACCGTTACCTCATTTCTGCTTCGAGCTGCAAAATTTTAAAAGGAACGCTGATTTGAAGCCTATTTTTATTAAGAAAAACACAAGGTATATCACAAAGATAATTAACAATAAAAATTCAATAACGTGTATTTCCTCCTCTCGCGGCAATTACAGCTTGCAGTCTTCGTGGCATCGATTGAATAAGGTTACTTATTCTTTCCTGAGGAATAGCCTGATATTCTTCGGCCAGCGCCAGTCGTAAGTCTTGCAAAGTTTGTGGTTGTACAGGACGACGCCGTACGGCCCTTTTAAGTTGATCCCAGAGATGTTCGATTGGGTTGAGATCCGGGCTACATGCGGGCCATTCCAATCTTGGAAGTCCAACTTCATCCAGATATTCGCTCACTATACGTGCAACGTGAGGTCTAGCATTATCATGCATTAATGTAAATTGGTTCCCAATGAAAGGAGCAAATGGAACAACCACTTCCTGGATTATTTCCTCAATGTAACGCTGTGCGGTTAGGGTTCCATTTTCAACAAATACAAGATCGGTTCGTGCTTCGGTAGAAATACCCGCCCAAATCATAACTGAACCGCCATGATATGAGATTCGTTCTGATATGGTGCAGTCAGCATGTCTTTCATTCCTACGTCTGTATACCCGCTCACGACCATCTGGCGACCTCAAACAAACCCTGGATTCATCTGTGAATAGTACGTTTCCCCACTGTTCTAGAGTCCAGTCAGAATGCAATCTTGCAAACCTTAGTCGCTGTTGCCGATGACGAGGAAGGAGTTGTGGACATACTGCTGGCCTTCGTGAATGAAGACCAGCTTCTGCCAATCTTCTACGTATCGTTTTTTCACTTACATTTACTCCACTAGTCATTTGCAAGTCATTTTTTAGACACACAGCAGTAGATCTTCGATCTCTTAAAGAACTAACGACGACAAAGTGATCATCAACTGCAGTGGTTTTTCTTTTTCTGCCAGAGCCTTGCCGCCTTGTAAAAGTTCCCGTCTGGAAGTACCTATTCCAGGCATCTCGAACTGTAGACCTCGGAATTCTCAGAGTACGAGCGACATAACTTTTGCTACGGCCATCCTCTATTAACGCAACAATTTTACCCACGTCTGCTGGAGTTAATACCATATTGACATACAACATACAACAAATTATAATATTGTCACTGTCAAACATTCTGTCACCTACTTAGCCAACGTAGATAATTTTTAACCGAAAGCTTGACATGCATTTTCTAAAAATAACATTGTTTTAATAAAAAATCTGCAGCTCGAAGCAGAAATGAGGTAACGGTATAAATCAAAAAACGAAATGTTTAGAATACATTATTGATTACCAGAAACAGTATGTAAATAAAATTATCTACCTCAATTTTTCTACAGGGTGCTTTGAAGTGACGACAAAAAACAACAGTTTGATCTACTCCTGTATAATATAGTCTAATCGAAAAATGCTACTTTACAAAATAAATGAAGAAAAACACATTAAATGGATCTACAAACTGATAACAAAATCATGAAAATCGGATAAAAAATAAAAAAGTTATAAAACATTGAACTTAGTCAAAATTTTAGAGTGGCGGAATTTTGTGCCGGTGAGTGTATAAATTAAAATAGTTAAATGTACGTAATTTATTTTTATATTTAGTTCAAATTTTTATTTAGAAAATTTAAAATAATATATTGCCACAAAATTTGATAGATTTTCTTTTTCAAAATTGTGAAATCCATAATTATCAAACAAGACAAAGGAATGATCTCCATCTAAATTTTGTTTTTGAAAATATTACATACAATCAAATTTTTAGGTATTATTCAATTTAACAATTTGCCGATATACATATATTAAAACAAAAGATTCATTTAAAAAAATTAAAAATGAGTTACGGGAGTATTTATTTCAAAAATAGTTTTAAATTTAGAAAGTTAGATTATTAATGGTTTTCATTGTTTAAAGTTTATATGATACTTAATTATATGTATTAATTACCATACATGTAAGTTGTAGCATCTTATGCTAAATAAATATATAACTACGTATCCAGAGACAAATTTTTACTAATGGTATACGTCTTATTTAACATCTCTCTAAGTAGCCATCGGTCCCACATCGTCGTTTGTACACATTTTTTCTTAAATTGAATTTATCACATTCATGTATTATTAAATTAAATCATATTATCCACGGTGCGATAAGACTAAACCTCATGCAATTAGAAAAATATTTCAACACGTTCTCAAGTTTTTACCAAACCTCCTCAAATATCCGAGGTTTTTACCTAAAGAACATTAAATCGCTAATTTTTATTTATCCGTTTTTTAACAACAATAGAGTCAATGCTTAATTAGCTCATTTTTAATGGTTTTTGGCGTTTCAGAAAATCTTTAAATTTAAAGTTTTTGAATTTCGAGCTGGATCCAATCCAAGCTCTCACTCATTTTTAAATTGTTCCTATTATTGCCTAGATTTCTTTTTACAAATAAATTTAAATTAAAAAAACTCACTTGCTTTCGCCGGGATTTGGACACGGCTAATATATTATATAATTTTGAAAATAGATAAAGTAAACCAATTTGCTTTGATTTAAGTTCATTATTGGGTTGTATTCAATAAGCTCCATCTAAATACAAACCTGTTTTATTACAACTAATTTATTCGAGAGGAATCATATAATCGTACGGATCTGACTAAATCAAGCACTATCGAGTTACCAATTAAACACACAAAAGCAATATATCGACTCATATCTTCAACATCCATCTTGACATCGGCCAGCTTTGTTAGGGGAAATATCAGACCCCTATATTTAAACTAAAAACACCCTCTACCTAACTCGCGTCAACCCCCATGGGTTATAACCTTTCAGATTCCTAAAATTGTAAAGGTTTAAAATGTCGCCTTTCATATACGCATGCCACCACTTAAATATGTCTGGCAGATGTTCTGTTTTCCTTTACTTACATTTTACAATATGTTTCTGTAATACCCATGGACAATGGCTAGTTATATTTATATATCGCATCATTAATCAGTGTTTAGTGCATATGGGTTATTTTTCATGATTTTTTTTTGAATTTACTGTCTCTTAAATATGATCAGATAATTGGTGAAAATCTATAATAATATTATGTAAAATGAAATAAGAAAAACTTTTTGTTTTTACAAACACTTCCATTATTTTTGTTTAAATTGACAAACCTTAAAAGTAAATCTATATTTGTATATACAGCTACGCAATTATTATTCGACATTTTTCAGTGATATAAAACCTGTATTGTATTATATCGAAAAAATTATAATACAATCAAATAAATTATTTTATTGTCTTTTTTCCCTTGTATCCGCCGGTTTGAGAGGCTAACAGTACTCCGCTAACTAGGGTCAATTTCCCACTATACCGCCTCTCCATCTGAGCAATTTGCTGGTGAACATTTTCGCCGTATTCGTCTGAAACTGCACCTGAATTGTCAAAGAAAAAATTCGAAATGGGAAGCTTAAGTGACATGTTGCAACCCGAGTTGCAACATAACGTTTTGTAAAACTGGATAAGTTCTTCAACTAGATTTTTATAGTTCTCCGATTTCTTGTTAACTAGAAAGTTGTTACATATATTTTTGCAGGCAGTCCACGCCCTATTTTCTTTTTTCGAAAGTGTACTTTCAAAATTTTCGTCTTTGAAAAGTTGTCGTATTTAAGGCACAACGAACATGCCTTCTTTAAGCTTTGCCTCACTTGTACGCGGGAATTTCCCCATCAAATAAAGAAAATCATTTTCTTCTCTCTTTAAAGCTTTAACATATTTTTGATAAGCCGTAGTTTTATGTGCAGAGGACATACATTTTCTGCTGTTCTACTAAGGGTAGGCTATTATTTAACTACATAATGTTGGTTTCTGGCTCTGCTGTCCCAATAAAAAAAACAACAGTATTTGGTGCAGCCATTCTGCAGTCCTGTGAGTAGTGCAACAACTTTCAGATCGGCACTTTGTATTTTGAAGTAATATACACATGTTCTCGTACGTTTCTTTCATATTTACAGCATGACCCACTATAACAGATGGTTGTTCGTTTCCTTTAAATAATGAAACTGTCTTTAGACTTGTCTTCGAAAAGTCAAAACCCCGAATATCATGGCAGTAAACTAAGCCATTGTGCCTTCCTGAGATAAAATACGGGTATTTACTGCTACTACATTCATAATCGCCTTCCTCTCGAAAACGATCGGCTTTTGGTTCAAAATCATGTAGTTCATTTTCCGATATTGAGTCGATTTCCTATTTTTCTGCAGGCTTAATGACAGATATGCTAGAAGCGTCATGAGGTGCAGGTTTCATGGCTGGATATAAATAAAAATCGGTAATTTTCTTTACCCGGAACTTCCCTTGTTATGATGTTTTTCCATTTGTTAGGAATAGTGAAGTGTGACCCAATTTAGTTCAGTACATACTCACAGTATATATGTATTACATATACTGTCTTTTCATTTTTATTTGTTCCATCATATTGGATTGCTACCAATATTTTACCATTTTCTTTAATAAGTAGTTTTTACATTGACATATATCGTTCTTTTGCTACGTCATATTGAATTCGTACCAGTTTATGCCATTTTCACATCTAATTTTTCTGCAAAATCAATTGAACAAGAGTTTTTTTACATTGATTTTTTAAACATTTTATTTGGCCGCCATTTTGTTTCGCAATCTTAAATTGAAACCCATATTATCAGTCTCCTCATATCTGGGAAGTATCTGCGGACGAACAGAGTAAGTAAAGACTGATAATATGGGGTTCATGCAGGAGATAGAAAATGTATATATGTGTCCTAAGGATGCAACAATAAAGTTGCGAAACGTCGACTGTTTAAAAATAGACTTTTGTTTTTTTACTGGACCCTAACCCCAAATAATACCCCACTGTAACATAACAAGAGGTTTGTTAACGAAAACCATTTAGTAACTTAATATTTAGGAAATATCTGCGGAACAACGGAGTAGGTAAAGACTCATAATATGGGTTTCCTGCAGGATATAGGATCTATATATGTTTTCTGAGGATGAACAAATTAAGTTTCGAAAAGTCGACAATTTAAAGAAAAGACTTGTTTTTTTACTGTATCTTAACCTTAAACACACCACTCTAAAAAAAAATTTTTAATATTGTTCAGCCATATAGGATTTTTACCAAAATATCACCAGCTCATCCTCATACGACCCTTAATTTTTGGCCAAAATTTGAAGTCAATCGGGTAAGTAGTATTTAAGCCATGTTGCGAACTGACAGACAGAGCGACAGAGGGACCGCCGGAATTGATAAAACATGTTTTTTGGCATCTAGGGACGCTTGGACGCGCACTGACAGACAGACGGACCGAGGGAGTTCATAAAACAATAATTTTTGGCATTTAGCGACGTTAAAACGTAAAGATGTGTGAAAGTAAGAGGGTGATTTTTTCACGCTTAAAAACCTTTTATTTGGTCGTTATTTTGTTCGGCCTTCTTGGATTAGTACCAAAATTTTAGTAGTTGATCCCTATACCACAATTAGTTATGGTACACCATTTGAAATCAAAACATTAAGCAGTTTTTTCGGGCTGAATTTTTAAATATTTTTATTAAGCCGCCATCTTGGATTCGTACCAAAATATTATCAGTTGATTTCAACATAATACTTGATGTTTTTGCAAAATTTGAGAGAAATTGGATCAGGAGTTTTTTAATAATAATTTTTTTTTACATTTCAATAAGCCGCCATTTTGTTTCGCCATATTGGATTTTTACCAAAATGTTAAAGGTCATCCCCATATGACCCTTAATTTTTAATTTTTAAAATTCAATCGGGTAAGTAGTTTTTTAGTTACGCCTCGAATAGACAGACAGACTGACCGACGGAATTGATAAAACATTATTATTATTTTTCGTCATCTAGGGACCCTGAAACGTGAAGACCTGAAAAAATCTCGGAGAGTGATTTTTTCACGATTACAGTACTTCCCTTTTATGAGGGAAGTAAAAAGGTAAATTTAATTTCAAAACTCGCTGCCTTTATCGCCCTTTTACCGTGTTTTTTAAATATTATTACAAAAAAACTAATGAACGGATTTCAAATCAAAATATATGGGACCACCAGAGTCATCAAAATCGGTCAAACCTTTCAGACAATATGTGCGATCAAACATAAAAAAATACATACAGGTCGAATTAAGAAGAGGTTCTTAATTCGACCTGTATGTATTTTTTTATGTTTGATTTACCGAGGGGTAAAGTCGGTTAAAAATAGCTGCCTTATTAAAGCATTGAAACATCACTGTTAAAAAGTACTTAAAGTAAGTAAAGTTTTGGTATGAATCTGCACAAAATAGCGACCTAATAAAGTGTTTAAAAAAACACAGTAAAAATGCTCAAATATGTAATGTGACATACTAGTAAAATTTTGGTACGAAGTCAGCATGGTTGACCAAAACGGCGACCAAATAATATTTTGAGAAAGTCTGTAATAGTGAAACTGGTAACATTTTGGTAGTTAACTATATTTTCTGATACTTATTATTTTCATCAAAATGTAAGTATACCTAGTGGTAAAAGTTAATCATTGATGTTCGAAAAAAATCCTTTCAGCTTAAGATCAATTGGACGTATGGTTTTTCATTTCCATCATCACATGGAAAAAAATCGGTAAATTTCCTTTACCCGGAACTTCCCTCGTTATGTTGTCTTTTTCCATTTGTTAGGAATAGTGAAGTGTGACCCAATTTAATTCAGTACATAGTCATAATATATATGTGTTACATTTTAAACTTTTTTATTGGGCGCCATTTTGTTCCATTATATTGGATTCCTAATAATATTTTACCAGCAGAGGTAGACTATGTCAAACTTGACTTTTGGGCATAATTTAAAATAAATTAAGTAGTTTTTACATTGAAACATACCGCTATTTTGTTACGTCATGTTGAATTCATACCAGTTTATCCCATTTTCACATTTAATGTCGTTTAAACCAGATTTTTTTGCATTGATTTTTTAAAAATTTTATTTCGCCGACGTTTTGTTTCGCCATCTTAAATTTGTACCACAACTTTACCAGTTTATCTCTATATCACGCTTAATTCTTGCACACAAATTTAAATTAATTTAATAAGTAGTATTATTAGGCTGATTTTTTGAATATTTTATTAGGCCGCTATTTTGTTTTGCTATCTTGGATTTATATCAAAATGTTACCAGTTCATTCCTATGTAACACTTGATTTTTTTGCGTTTTGAGGTAAATTGGATTATTAGTTTTTTTACAAATAATTTTTTTAACATTGTTCCTCCATATTGAATTTTTACCAAAATATTACCAGGTCATCCCCATATGACATTTAATTTTTGACCAAAATTTGAAGTCAATGAGGTAAGTAGTTTTTAAGCTATGCCATGAACAGACAGACAGGTAGACAGAACGACATACGGTCCGACGGAATTGATAAAACATAATTTCTGGCATCTAGGGATCTTTAAAACCTGAGAGGGTGGTTTTTTGTTTTGCCATATTGGGTTTTTACCAAAATATTATCTATTCCCATATGACCCTTAATTTTTTGAGCAAAATTGAAGTGAATCTGATAAGTAGGCTTTAAAGCTATGCCGCGAACTGACAGACAGACCGACAGAGGCAGCGAAGGAATTAATAAAACATATATTTTGGCACCTACGGACGTTAAAACGTGAAGATGTGTAAAAGCTGAGAGGATGATTTTTTTCACGATTACAAACATATTATTTGGTAGCTATTTTGTTCGGCCATCTTGAATTAGTACCACGATTTTACTAGTTGATCTTTGTACCACAATTAGTTATGGCATACAATTTGAAATTAATCCATTACGCAGTGTTTTCAGGATGAATTTTCAAATATTTTATTAAACCGTTTTGGATTCACAAATGTTACCAGTTGATTCGAATATAATACTTGACGTTGGTTCAAAATTTGACATAAGTTGGGTAAGTAATTTTTTTAATAATAATTTTTTTAACATTTCACTAACCTGCCATTTTGTTTCGCCATATTGTATTTTTACTAAAATGTTACCAGGTCATGCCCATATGACCCTTAACTTTTGACCAAAATTAAAAACTACTTACTCGATTGACTGAGTAAGTAGTTTTTTAGCTATACCGCGGACAGACAGACAGGCCGACGAAATGTTTTTCGGTATCTAGAGTCTCTGAAACGTGAACATCTGAAAAATCTCGGAAGGTGATTTTTTTCACAATTACAATACTTCCCTTTTACGAGGGAAGTAAAAACGGAATGTGACAGTTATTTAACAATACTAACAGTGCAATAAATACTTGACCTTATTTAAAACTAATGGAGTTTTACATATCAGAATAGTTATCCGTGTTCACTATATAGTTTCAGACTACGCTACTGAGTTATACTGTTGATGTAAAACAAGATTCATAACTCCATAAAATTCTCTTCAAAAGCTAGGGACTTCGTTAATTAAGTCTTACAGTAGGGCTATAAATTACTCTTTCTATTGCGGGATACGATCTGTGCTCTAAATGCACTTTAAAATGGTGATATTTATTGCCTCTAAAATGTATAAGGGATTGAAGGTTTATTTTATACAGGATTGCAGTATAACACTAAAGAAATGTTACAAAATCCTGTTACAGAAAGAAAATTTGGAATCGTAATGAGTAGAGACAAAAAAGTTTACATGATACGGTTACACTTTTGGGACGATCATCAACACAAAGAACATAATTACATCTGTAAGTACGAGTTGAAGTAAAAGCAAAAAAAAATACAGTTAAATAAAGAAGGGTTAATTTATATATTTCTAATACATTTCTCCTGATCATTGTCATTTTACTCTGTTTTCTTCAAAGCCCTACAGAATATTATATGTTGCGTACAGAAATAAAACACGCTATATACTTTACTTGCACCGAGTTGAAAATAAAAAATAATTCTAATTTAAAAATATATCATGTTGGTAACTTGTGTTGCTATTTTGTCTTATGGCTCATTCCTTTGTCTACATCTGTGCGTAAATAATAAAATCATAGTTTTTCCTATATTAAAGTAGGTACTTAACTATCGGACACTATAATTTAATGGTTAACAAGGTCGACAGATGTTTCTTATAATCTTTTTTCCCTGTACTATAATAAAACGCACAAAAAGTTTGTTTGGCTATGGGATTTATTCGATATACGATATATTTAAGTACGTAAGGGGGTGATAGTTTGTTGACCAGAAATTTTAAAACAATTGTAAAGTTCAAAACACCAGTTTTTAAGGCAAAATAAACCAAATAAAACTTTTGGGGATTTTCCATTTTTTTATTTTCAATTATTATTTTATTAGTCAAAATTAGACCTTAGTCAAAAAAAGACCTGTAGAAGATCCACTTATTTTTACTGGACAAATCTTAACAGTTATACATTTTATATACTATTTTTAAAATTAACTGGAATGCCTTTAGCGACGCAAATGCCGAGAAACGGTTGATTCTAGGTGAATAAAGTAAACTCACCGAAAAGAGGTCTACACTTCCTCTAGTAACTGGTAATAACATTTAATGGTAAAGCCTAAATTTTGAGAAAATTTTGAAATTTAGTTTGCCTGAGCATTTTGTTCGGATTTGAGCCTTAGTACCGGCTTATCGGTACCTCCTGGGACAAAACCTACCAGATAGATCAAAAACAATATCTTTTTGCTACAGGACATGGTTTAGAAATTGGGTAAAATTGAGTTAAAAAAATTTTTTCATGTAAAAAAAATTGTCACTTTTTATAAGTGTGCCTTGCCGACGAGACGTCAAAATGAGCAGTTCAAGACACTTTTTAACACAACGTGGGTTCGGAAATTTGCAAATATCTCCTCAAATGCTTTGAAGAGCGGAACAAACAATTGAACATAATAATAAATTAATGGGTCGTGCTAAACATTGTATACCAGGAATTTACAAGTAGTTTTGTTTTAAAGTTTTGTTTATACGGGATACCTGGTATCTATATAACTACTATATTATATAGATACCCGATGCCTTTTATTTTAGTATGTTTAGTTATATACACGGTAGCAAAACGATTCGGTCCTGAATACTTAATAATTGTATTTTTCAGTAAATCGATGATTCAGGGGCACTTTTAATTTTATTGTTTAGTAGATGCAGGGTGTGGTAATATTTAATACGAAATTTACTTTTTTTTGGGCTGGTAACAAATATAGTATTTTGTGTAAAGCTCACAGTTATGTGTTATACAGCAATTATTCACAATTTAGAAATTTCTAATCGAGACCTGTTAAATTTTTTTAGTGTATCTTTCAGACGGTTTCATTTGAGGTTTTCATTGGTAGATAAGATATTTGGTGATTTTTTTATAAATTCTAATTGGACAGCTGTCATAATTGGTTTTAGTGTAAGAAAACTCCAATTTACAACTTTAAAAATTGGTTCTTGTATAATTTTTAAATGATTTAAGAAATCGATTTGAAGTTTTCGCTGATAGATAGGATCTTTGAGAGTTTTGATAAAAAATTATTTGACAGATGTCAACGTTAATTTTAAATCCAACTTTTATATGGTTCAATTTATCAATTTGGGGTTCTGCAAACTAGATAATATTTTTGATATAATTATTTTGGATTCACATTATGTATTTAGTTATTAATTCAGCCGACTATTGTTTCCAACCTGTCTGATAGCGGCGGGATATGTATGTTACTTGCTATATACATCGTGTAACAAAAGTAAGGAAACGTCGAAATGTTTCATCTTACCCGCACGTTTACCGGAATTTAATGATAATATGTACACTTAGGTATGAAATGATGTCAGATCCAATGGCGAGTTGCGTGTTGATGCCAAGTTTACTGTTTTTCAGCTATAAAAGGAACATTATTTTTTTAATGGAACACTCTATATTGTATTACTTTTTGTAAATCTGCGTAAAATTCTCAATACTTTTTATTAAGAAGACTTTTTATGAAAATCAACAGTTTTTGCGAAAATAAGGGCTAATATCCATAATTTAATGTATTGCCTTTTATTAAAATACCTGCACAGAGGTTACCTGATATGTTTGACAATGTCAGTTGTGTTGTAGAATTGAAATTTTAATTATACTGGGTTATGGGGATAAAATGCGAAACCTGCAAGATGTTTGTAACATTTTTAATAACAAATATTCTAACAGAAATCCGATAACTAAATCTACCGTAAGTACAATTAACAAAAACTTTCGTGAAATTGGAAAGGTAGTAGATACTGTACGTTCTGGCCTCGGTTCTGGCAGAGCTAAAAGCACAGCAATTCCTCATCTTGCTACCAAAACACTAGCGAGAGAAAACAGCATCTCAACTTTAAAAGTAAATTGTAAAAAAGAACGAAAACAAAATACAATACAAAAAAGAAATACCTAATACAGAAACATTAAATTAATGAAACTAGTAAGGTGTTTAAAATGTTGTCCATTTATCTACTTCCTGACAGGCCAAATACTACATTCGGTTTTTATTCGCGTTTTATGCACCACGTTTTTAAGGTGTCCCCACAAAAAGTAGCCGAGGGGTGTCAAGTCCGGAGACCAAGTTGGCCACTCTATTGTACCCCTACGTCCAATCCATCTTCAAAAAAAAACATTGTCTAAATATTCCCGGAGCACCATCCTGCTGAAACTATATTTCATCATTTAGTACATCATTACCTACAAAAATCAATTTTAAATAATTAATACAGCAGATAAAGTAAGGAACTGACAGTTATTCGGAAATAGTTCTGTAATAGCTGGGACGATTTCGGTCCTTGAAAGATTTAAATATCTTTCTCCAGTTAATGTGTCTTCCATGAAGAAGGGACCGATTATCACAGGCCAACACACATTTTGGCGCCTGCGATTTTTCAACTGTTTCTGGGTAATTTTTAGATGCAGAGTGTAGAAAAGTTCTCAGATTTTGTCTATCAGATCTAGTTTTAAAAAAAATTGTGTATATATTTTACGTTATAACTGTTATAAGATATAATATTACTATTGCCAGTTAAAAAAACAAAGACACATGGATTTAAGTATTTATTGCAAAAACTTAATTTACATAATTTACATTAGTCACTAATCACATAAAAATTTTCTTTTATACGACTTTCTAGAATGGAGTTTACTAGGGCAGTCTCGCTGAAGGCTCCAGCAGTAGTCCGCCATCATGTGGCTATCCCATCGTCCTTGATAACGATCTTCCATATTTTTAATATCCTGATGGAATCTTTCCCCATGTTCTTCACTACAATCACCTAAGTTTTCTGGAAAACGATCTAGGTGGCTGTGGAGGTAGTGACTTTTATACTCATGTTACAGCCGAGAATATTAAAATTTGAAGGCATAGTTTCCACTAATTCTACGTAATTCTCTGCTTTATGATTGCCAAGACAATTTTGTACTACTTGAACAAATGGACACCAAGCGTTAGATTCAGTCTCGTTCATTGATGTGGTGAATTGTGGATCTTTAACAAGTTGCCCTATTTGAGGACCATCAAATATACCAGCTTTTAGTTTTTCCGTGCTAATGCCAGGAAATTTACGTGACAAATACCCAAAACAATTTCCATCTCGATTTAAAGCCTTCACAAATTGCTTCATTAGGCCTAGCTTGATATGCAAGGGCGGAAGTAAGATTTTTTCTCTTGAAACCAAAAGTTCGTTGATCACGTTTTGTTTTCCTTGAATCATGACATCTCTTGAAGGCCAATTTTTGTTAAACCAGTGCTCATTTTTAGCTCTGCTTTGTCCCAAAGGCACAAAAAACAAGGATATTTTGTATAACCATTCTGCTGTCCAAGGAGGAAGTTGACCATTTTGAAATCAACACAAATTGCCCACTGAGGTTCTTCGTATTTAATTTTTCTCAAAACTAATACAATTGTTTCATATTCTTCCTTCATGGTAGTAGAATGACCAATAGAAATTGAGCCATATTTGTTACCGTTATGTAAAAAACACATTTCAAACTACGTTTTGAACTGTCAATAAAAAGGCGCCAATCATCTCGAGTGTATTCAGGCAAAACCATTTTTTCTAAGAGCTTTTTTATATTGTTACAGAATACCAAGTCATTTTCCTGAGGGAAAAAAGGCAGCAGATCTTTATCTCTTTTACGATAAAATGTAATATTAGTACCTGGACAAAGTAGATTTTTTCTTTTAATCTGGATGCAAGTCATTCAGCGGATTCCTTTGAGAGATTCAGGTATCTTATAAGATGGTTTAGTTGTTCTTGATTGAAATACTGCGGAGTTGCTAAATCTGCTTCAAATTTGCTGTCGTTTTCTGAATTCTTTGAACTTCGTCAGACGCTGATGTTTCTGTATCATCTTCTGTCAGTTCGGGTAGACTGCTGAATGATGGAACGGGTATTTCTTCCGAATGCGCTACAGGGCTTCTTGCAGAATGTAGATCCGGATAACGAGACAAAAATAACAGTCGTCATGATGGTTTCGCGGTTCTCTCCAAATCATTGGTACACCAAACTTTAGGCACTTCCTCTTTCCAGTTGTCCACTGTCGCAAATGTTCAACACATGTTTTACGTATGAAATGTGGGGCCCAAGATGTATCTTGATCTCCTAAATGAACGCCAAAATAGGCAAGATAAGCTCTTTTCACAAAGTCAGAAATCGTTTTTCTGCTCTCTTTCAAAGTGTATTCACCACACACATAAACAAAAATCATCGGGATGATTTACACAGGTACGTCTGCTTGTGGATGCCATTGTTTCAGTTTAGTGTCTTGATACTACAAAACGACCAAAATTTACACAAAATGATAGCACAACTTTACTTGGGAAAACTCAGTAATATACTAAATCGAGTACAGCCAAGTAGGTATAGAAGGATCGGGTCATAGGCAATTACAGGTATAAAAGTAATTAAGAGCAGTGTATTGAGTAGTTCCTAGTATAGGAACATTGGGTCAGGGACAATTCTAGGTATCCATTTGGTTAATTAGATTCTGGGAAATTTCTATTTTGACGATTAGCTACATATTTATCTCTTTTTGTTATCCTTTATCAGAAAAAAATATCAATTAACCTTTAACCTGTATCTCAAAAACTAGAGCTGATGAGAAAAAATCTGGTGGCATTTTTGGAATCAGCACATTAAAAACATCTAAAATCAGATGTTAGATTTCCGGCACCAAATATTTGTTTTCATTTTGTTACCCTGTGTTATTTTTGCACCCATTATACATTGTAATACATTAAATTATAGATATTACACCCTTATTTTCGCAAAAAACTTGATTTTCATAAAAAGTGCTCTTAATAAAAAGTATTGAGAATTTGACACAGATTTTAAAAAAGTAATATAATATACGGTGTTCCTTAAAAAAAAATCCTTTTGTAACAGAAACTAATAATATCCTGCATAATTTCATATCATAGTACCAAGTGTACATATTTTTGTTAACTTCAGCTAAATAGTACCTGAGATAATTTGGCCTTTTCCTTACTTTTGTTACACGCTGTATACATGTATACTGTTTTCATTTCCCCTTCTCCCTTTGTATTTGCAATGAAGCGCACGTGCTTGTATAAAGAATGTTACCTAAAAATAACTGTCTACCTGTCTAATTATTTTTTTAACTTTCCTACAAGAGAGAAAAATCCTTAATATCTAATGATATACATATTTATAGGTCATTTTTAGGTTAATACCGAGGTTAATACTCAACGTGGGAAACGTCCATATTTTCCATTTATGCCCACGTACGTTGTCTGACAAAGAAGGAATATATTAATTAGGATAATTCCTGAGTAAAACGAATATCAGCCGCTGAATTATTAAATTAAAGAAGAATGTATTGTTACTTCTATAGCAACTATATAGTTACTTCAATAACCAGACAAATTCAATTAAATAATTAAGCAGCGAATGAATTATACATCATGCAACTCGTTTATCTGTAAATAGTATTAAAGAAGTACGTTTAATTGTGTCTTTCAATCGAATGGGCACCATGTAAAACATTTACTTCCGTTTCTCGGAATCATTAAATTACAATGGGATGATTTGAGGATTTTATTCTGTGGTTAGACCACCTATATAACTTAAGAATAACTTATTACAAGGCCGGCGTTAGTTTGTAACAATTATTACCGGAAACTGCTGACAAGAATACGGTTGAAATGGTATTTTGTGTAAATTATGTAATTTTTTGTACATGATTCATTGTTATTTTACATTTATATTTTACATCTGACATTTGGCTATTTATATTTTCGAACCAGTCGATTTTTAGTATGGGTTTTTCCTCCCATTATTTTCATATCTATACATTTATATAACTTATAAATTATAATATTTTTATACAGTATGAGTCATTTTACAAAAAAAAAACATTTCTTTGTCTTCGTATTGAAAGAATGGCGATGATAGATGTGAACTTCAAAAATTAATTTTGTAGAAATCTTTAGTTGGATTAGAAGAGTTAAAGTTATCTCTGGTTATGAACATAATTATATTTTGATGGAATCTATACAGATCTATCAGATTCATTGTGACTATGAGTTTCTAAAATGCCCCTTAACAGCAAGAAGAAATGCTAGATAACTACCGACTTTCCTCTTTTTTTATAGTAATATTGCATTATACTTAATAAAAATTAATATAGCATTATAGCAAAAGCATTTTGCAACGCTTTATTTACATCACGTATTACGTTTTTATTCCAAGTGGAATCCATGCAGAATTATGGTTAAAAACGTGATCATTTTTTTCTAACATACCGGATCTTTAATCGATTTTCTCCATATGACTCCATCATGATAGTTTAAAGGTTCATATTAATGTACCAATTATGTCTAATTAAATCCTAATAAATGACCATTAAATCTAAATAATCAGAATTTGAAGCTAATGACGTCTTTTTCATTAAAAATATTCAATAAATAAAATTAAGAACATATTTTATACCTTGCAAATATCTCAAAAAACAGTTGCCTTCTTTCTGGATATCTAACAAGCAAAAACTTATAATAATAATACAGATTTTCTTACCTTTGGAAATATAATTCCGAAGCTTCTTCAGAATTTTCATTACTCTGTATAAAATATACCAGCATATCATAATTTTCATACCCTGCCATTATTCGAAGAAATTGATAACTATCAATTAAATAAAAATACCAAAAGAACGTTTATAAACCAAAAGTCGATTCAAAAACCAATGAGATAGACAAATATTTGACATTTATTTTTTGTGTCATAAACAATAGCCATAGCTTGCTATTAAATTATGCATATATTTTCAGAAAATTGCCATTTATATGCGTGTTTCTGAGAAAAAGTGCATACTATTATATATTTTTGAAAAGATAAAAAAAAAAAAAAAATTAAGTGGTGTCAGATAACTTTTTGACCTGACCCTGTATACTAATTCCAAAAAAAAGGAAACATTATGTAAGAAACAGTTTTCAAATTTTCCATAAGTTATCTGATAGTTGAGATACGAGGGGTGCCTGAAAATGCAATATTTTGAATTTAGCCCGGTATCTTAAAAACTAAAAGGGCTATGAAAATTCTGTTAACGGCATCTTTGATTTTTCGAAAAATTAGCACACTGTCACGAAATCCTCAACTTTCTATCTATAAAAATAACGGAGATACCCCGCAAAAGTACCCAAAATGGGACACCCTGTACAAAGGCTCAGCTTAGGAGGAAAATAAGTGTTATGTTCTGCAAAAAATTAAATATTTTTAATTAACTTTTTTATTTAAATGCGAACATTCTTCAGTAAAGCACAGAAAGGCTACATTTAAAATAATTATAATAATATAAAATTAAGTATATAAACCAGTATTTTTGACCTGTAGTTCTAGATAATTAAAATTCGTACCTGTATAAAATTTGGTTTGCATATACTTGTTACCCGTACCTGTCAGTAACACATAATAAAAAAGTGAGACATAATTTATTTTTTCCTGCGGTGTTTCCTAGTAACTTTTTACGCAAACATTTACATAAAAACGTGAGATAACTACCATCCGTGCGTCAAAAAAATTCTTGTTAAAATAATTAGTAATTATAAAAAAAACTTAGTAAAATATATGTTAAGTTTTCCATTGCATTCGGTTTTTCTCGTGATTTGATTTTTTTACAAATAAAAGTTCTCTATTTCTGTAAAAAAAAATAGTAGGTATTTCTGAAGTTGTTTATGACCTTCTAACATGTACATACTTAAACATTCTGGAATTCTCCCCCTTATATTTTTTATCAGACCCTTTTTTCAGTTAAAAGTAAAATGAATTGATGAAATGCTTGAAAGACTGACTGTTATTGGTTTTTATTTGACATTGAAGGGGAGGATATTTCACATCATTCTGTAGGATCTGAGTGTGGCTTTGATATTCAAGAAAAAATAGCAATTTATTTAGGGTTTTCTCAGTTGGATGATTAAATTCCATTATTTTTTCATTTACTGAAATTTTTTAATGATCTTTATTTAAGATCCTCCTCTAGGAGCTAGAGAAAAAAGCAATTATATAGACCACAAATACACATTTTTAGGATAGTACATTTAACATGTATTTTGTTCATAGGACATAAAATTATCATACGACATAAAAGATGTTGAGGTGTAATTTGTGTGGTTGAAAGTTTCTGTACTGTGAACAAAATATATTATGTTAAATGTACTCTCCTAAAAATGAGTATTTGTGGCGTATATAATTGCTTTTTTCACCAGCCCTGACGAAGATCTTAAAAAAAGATCGAAATGTTGGCATTGTGAAAAATGATTTTTATTATCCTTAAAAACCAACGAAAGTTTTTATACAGTAAAATATAATTATTAACATGACGTGTTTTGCCCTTTCGAGCATCATTAAACAAATAGAATAAAACACACTAAAGTACAACAACAACAAACAATTACTTATACATATCGACACCCACATGTAAATAGTCCGACAAAAATAAGAGCTTCCATCTCTCATTCACTAAATAGTATTGATACCCATTTAAATAGCACTTAAACAATTTTTTTTGAAATAATAATTTTTGTTTTAATGGAAAGAGGGTGGTTCATCGTATTAGTCTTTATTTGATACGTAATACAAAAATATGCAATTTGTTTAAAAATAAAAATTGGCAGATCTAATTGACATTTTGACAGGACACTGTAAACTAAACAGGCACATGTACCACCTGGGGTTAGCGGACAACCCTTAATGTTTGTCCTAACTGTATGGCATAGGAGGAAGATCCCTATCATCTTGTTGGCACGTGTGAAAGGTGGTCAAGACTACGCTGGAATACTTGCTCTGCGTAAGCAGGAATTCTACTCCCGCAAGCGTATTTGCCGGATTTATTAGTTACTTCATGAGCTGAGTCGGCAGTGGCTGTAGCATCACTAGTCTTTGGAGAGATTTGTCTAAAATTGGTTCAGATATCGCACAAGAGTCAAAAAGCAAGTACTTATGGAATCTATTAAAAAAATGGCGTGTTGAATATACATCATAGTAAGAAAATATTATTCTGAAAATTGTTTTGTCATTTACCTCGATGATACACGCATGAAACACCATTTCAGTTGATTAAATTAATATAAGCATGTCATCCTTGTTTTGCTATATATATATATATATATATATATATATATATATATATATATATATATATATATATATATATATATATATATATATATATATATATATATATATATATATATATATATATATATATATATATATATATATATATATATATATATATATATATATATATATATATATATATATATATATATATACATATATGTATATATATACATATATGTATGTATATATATATATATATATATATATATATATATATATCCAACAAGCATCATTTTCTTGTTATGACGTTGGTGTAAGTGGAATGAAAACATACTATCAATATATATATATATATATATATATATATATATATATATATATAAAAGAGAAACAGAAATTTCAATTTCTGTGCGGTTCTTGGTCGTAAAAGTTATACGTTAAAAGTAACGGTAAGGATTACTCCTTCACCATTTTGTCGAGAATCGACCAAAACATGACGGTAAAAGTTTGTTTCCAGGGCCAAGGTGCCATATGTATATATATATATATATATATATATATATATATATATATATATATATATATATATATATATATATATATATATATATATATATATATATATATATATATATTTTACTAAAACCGAAATACCCCCAAGGAAACTGCCTGATAAGCCTTGCCGGGGCAGATACCACGGTAGCAGATTGGCACCTTGGCCCTGGAAACAAACATAGCGTCATGTTTTGGTCGATTCTCGATACGTTTAAGTGTTGAAAAATTGCGTTCTACTGATGAACTTGTGGCAGGTATTGTCAATACTAATTCACACAATTTCGACACTTCGGTGTAGGCATCTTCCAGCTCCTTGTCTTTTAAAAATTGCATTAGTTCCTTAGCGTTATTTTTTGCGCTAATGTGATCAGTTTCGTAAGTCACTTTTAGTTCAGATCGCAGTAACACTCGGTCGAAGAACTGGCCCTAATGAAGAAGAAGAGATTTAAACGCATCTTCTGGAAAAGTTTTTCCTTTTAATGCATCAAAATCGCAGAACTCGAGGCATTTATAATCATTTAAACCTTTAAATCTATAGTTTATTTGTTGCTGAATTTGATCGATTATTTCATAAAAGAGGCGTCTGTATGATGTTTGAACATCTCATACTTTGTCTGTTCGAAGACGCTTGGCTTGTGGCTCTACATTTAACGTCATCGTTTTCTCCCAAAATAGGTCAAAGTCATCTCTTTTTTGGCTTAACATGGACTTAAAATCATCCACTTTTTTTAGGCAAAAAGCAATATCATTTGTTTTAGTTTGTAATATATTAAAAACATTGTCCGAGAATGGAAATATTTCTGAAAATATGTTCAACAAAACCCCCTCGAACTATTTATTGCTTCTGAGTCCCACGTTTCATTATTTTCTATTATATTCTCAAATAGTTCAATCAGTGATTCACGGTTTTTAGATACTGTTAACACAAGTCTTCCGTTATGGTTCCACCTAGTAGGAGCTACTTTGGGCAATCGTTTGTGGACAATGGAGTCCAAAGTTTGTGTACGTTTTGTTGACTTGGAAAAAAAAAGCAGTAATGCCCCTTAAAGTAACGAAAAATACTTTACACTCTTTAATGTGATTGATGGACTGGGATAAAACTAAATTTAATTTATGAGCAAAACAATGGACAAACACAGCACTTGGGAACGTTTCTTGAACTTTAGCTTGCAGACCCCCTAATTGTCCTGACATCACTGCACCTCCATCATAGCTTTGAGCAACTAATTTTTTCTCTCCATTAATTTCTTTAGTAACGTATATAAACTACTGTATATAGATTGCATCTGCTGTACGGACACATTTTTAAAACCTAAAAATCGCTCTTGAATACTTCCGTTTGTTTTAACGTAGCGTATTACTATAGATAATTGGCTAAAATTTGTGGTATCAGTTGTTTCGTCCAGAATAATAGCAATGAACAGCGCCTCGCTAATCTCCTGCTTAATTGTTTTTAGAATAATGGTTGCAACAGCGGAAATTAAATCATTCTGGAGTCGATTGGACGTTCTGCGAAAAACGCTAGACTGCTCTAAATGATTTTTTAAGCAATCATATTTAGTCATTAAACTAAGTAAATCTTGAAAATTTCCTCTATTTGAAGAAACCCTTGTTTCGTCATGACCTCTAAATCCCAATTCGTGCTGTCCGAGAAAACAACATCGATAAGTCTTCTTAATATTTGCCTATTGTCATCGACTAGTTCATTGTGTTGGCAGTGACTAATTTCCAACTGTTTATTAACGGCGTGTTCAATTCTGGTTTTGCCGAAGACTTTTTCTTTTATGACGGCCTGCAAATGCGCTTTGGACATAATGTGTCTTTTTGCAGCTTTATGAAAATTGTTTAAATCGGAAAAACCAGTTTCATTCCAGAGACCTTTTTCATTTTAAAAAATTAAACATGGCCAACAAAATAATTTACTTATATTTTCACACCCTGTTAGCCATTTAAATTGTTCGTATTGTTTTTCCGGATAAAAATGTCTAATACAGTTTTTCATTTTTGTGGTTAAATTTTTCATAGGCGGTTTTGCCCTTCCTTTGAATGTTGAAAATCCCTTTATTATTAAGACACACACCACAAATTCGCACACACTCTTCTTACTAAATTCTCCAACATTTTCAACGTTATTACCGACAGCCGAAGTTGACGGTATTTGCATATCCACGTCCGTATTATTGTCTTCCATATCGCACTATGCACGACGCGACGTACGTATCACACAACACACGGATAGCCGTTCAAACAAAGAACCTACCCCAACTATAGCTTCCGCCCCCACTTAAAGCACGCCACTGAATTGCAAAAATTGCAAACAGCCGGTGGAAAGTTCAATAACCTCTGGCTCGATTCACAGGAAATCAAGCATACAGGACTTGGCTGCAGAGAAGCTAGCGGCCCGCATAGGTTCTATTCAATTTTCTGTATTACCGACAGCCGAAGTTGACGGTATTTGCATATCCACGTCCGTATTATTGTCTTCCATATCGCACCATGCACGACGCGACGTACGTATCGCACAACACACGGATAGCCGTTCAAACAAAGAACCTACTCCAACGACAGCTTCCGCCCCCACTTAAAGCACGCGACTGAAATGCGAAAATTGCAAACAGCGGGTGGAAAGTTCAATAACCTCTGGCTCGATTCACAGGAAATCAAGCATACAGGACTTGGCTGCAGAGAAGCTAGCGGCCCGCATAGGTTCTATTCAATTTTCTATTGTGGCTCGGTCGGAGTCAAGGCCGCATTTATTATGGGCTTGATAATTAAGATAATATTTTAGCATTTTTAATATAAACTAAATTAATGGTTTCCTATTTCAAAAATTACATTTTCCATGGACTGCACGTCCCTGATATATATATGTATATATATATATATATATATATATATATATATATATATATATATATATATATATATATATATATATATATATATATATATATATATATATATATATATATATATATAAATATATATATATATATATATATATATATATATATATATATATATATATATATATATATATATATATATATATATATATATATATATATATATATATATATATATATATATATATATATATATATATATATATATATATATATATATATATATATATATATATATATATAATCCGATCCCCTGTCCTACATTGCTTACACAAGGGAATCGAATCTGGGAGTTTTAATGCAGTAATTCAGTCAGAACCATTTTTTTGTAAAATTTTATTATACATATTTAAGAATTTAAATGCAAAACTTATAGTTTTGTTTTTTTAATTTATTAACTTAATGAAAATATTAAAAATGTGTTAAATTGATTTATTTATTTATTACAGGTCATGCCGTTCTGGAATTTTCCGTGGAGCCCACCGATACGGTTGTGGAAGCCGGGCAATCGGCTGTTTTGGATTGCGTGGTCCGGGCGTCACATCATCAGCAGAGCGTCCTTATCACGTGGTTAGATGAAGATGGGTCCAAGCTCACGTTTTTGAGCGACTTATATAGGTAAATTTACCATATTTCTTTCCTATTTTGAGGTATTCGTTTTTTCAAATGTTATTACGTTATTACGAATTGGGCTTTTACCATAAAAAACTGCAACTTCAAAAAAGTTTTACCTTACTCCTGCTTCGAGCAAGTGCCTACTTAAAAAGCTTGTTGGTTATTCATAGGGCTAAAGCGGGGGAAAAGGGGCACCGCACACGGCTCCCCGCTTAGACCGGCCCCGCATTTCATAACATAGCACTATGTTATAAGAAACCAATTAAGAATATGTTTAGGTTTATACCAATATTATTTGATCGGTTACATCAGTATTTACGCCATTTTTATTAATTATGTTTTAAGAATTTCCGTTAAGTTGAATGCTTTAAGCACAAGAGATTTTTTTTGCAAAATGGTCCTTAGTCAAAATAATTCATTGCAAGTTATCTAAAGAGCCTTCTCTTGCTTGATGTCTTGCGATCTTTCTGCATGAGTGGGAAATTGTCTGCCTCATTAAAAGGTTTCTTATTTTGTGGTAAAAATGATCATGGAAATGCTGTTAGCGTTTTGACAGAATTCCGAGCAGATTCAAATGTAAGGTCTCGATGACTACTATACAAATTAAAATCACTGCCACTTTGTGTGACAAGATTAGGTAGTCTTTTTGTTTCTTTTTTATGAGCACACCATGTCCGTAGGTCTAAGTACTAGGTGCCGTGGTTCCGTTAAGTGACAGGGGAAAGTTTATTGATGCGGGATTTAAAGACTTACAGATTAGGAGAAAACGGAAAGGAATTTGCTGATAATACATTCTATAACAGGACAGAACTTTGTGAATAAAGGAGCGAACAAAACTGGCAAAACTGACTAAGCAGGGCATAAAGTATGATAATTCATCAGAACAATATCCATGGTGGCATCTCTAAAACAGAGACAGATCGGCCACAATTCGACCATGCTCTAGATGATAGTTCTTTGGACAGAGTCATATGTGCGAGCAATACTCAAGGCAGGGTCTGATTTACAAAGCATAAACAAGTTGGCAGAAGAAAAGTATTTTCGAGCTCGGAAAAGAAAACCCAATTTCTCCGCGGCTGCTGTGGAAATTGATTTCATGTGATCATGCCAGCGAAGATCTTTCTGAAAAGTGACAGACTAGGCTAAAGGAATCTTTGGCTTCAAGCATTTGGTTGTTCATTTGTCGTGGAGTGTATAGATGTGAATAGTATTGCTGATAGAGGAAAGCAGATCATTGATGTTCATGATCCCTGTGGAACTCCTACGTTGATTTGGTAAAAGTTTGATGAATGGCTGTCAACCACTACAGAAATACTTCTGTTGGAGAGAAAACTGGCAATCCAAGTACACACTTTTGAAGGAAGACCATAGACAGGGAGTAGTGCGTCATTCCAGACTTGCTCAAATGCTTTGGACATGTCAAGGGCAATAATTTGGGAGTCTCTGTAGAATTCGGTGGACGTATTCCAGTTGTGGGTTAACAAGGTAAGAAAATCTGCTGTAGATCTTTGGTGGTAGTAGCAGTATTCGGTCGTGGATAAATTTATACCTTCCAAAGTAATCTTAATGGTCATTATTGATATTCTTCTCCATTCCTTTAGGACCTTAGGTCAATAATTTTCAAGTAGAGACTATGTGTGAAGCGTTAACGTTCTAATATGGCTTTAATGATAGCCCTTTGCAAGTAGTACACAAACACATTTGACTGTCTATGACAGAAAACTCTGTATTTTTATTAAATATGATTCATTTTGAGTTACTTTTATATATAAACACTGATTCGTGCTTAGCTGTGAATATATTTTCATCTAAAATAGGTCTGGACGCTTACGCATTTCACATAGGTCGCAAGACAGTCGGCTGAATTTTAATTGAAAGTTTTCTGTTTTCAAATGCGACCTATAAAATAAAATCTATTTTTTTAAATTATGGGTTAATTCTTTAAAAATATGGTTCAAAAACCTAAAACGGTTTTTTAATTTTCGAGAATTTGATGCTGTATCCTGACTTAGCCCTAAATTCAAAAAACTAATTTAGGTTTAAACCATATAATCAAAAAATTATGGCATAATTTTAAAATATTTGTTTTTATTTTAAAATGCGCATCTATGAACAGAAAACATTCGAATTAAAAAAAATACAGTTATATCTTTTTCCTTAGTTCCGTCCTTTTTACTGACCCTGTATTAATTATCATTTGGTAATAAAACAATACGCTACAAAGATACTGGGTGGTACATAAATGAAGGCCGTTTTTCCTTTAGGTCCACCAAATGTCTCATTGCAAATAGAAAAATATCACCTACTCTGTAAGAAAATAAATACTAATTTTTCTTGAAATCTTGACTGTTTTAATTTAAAACTATAATTTGATCTCACAATAAAAAATTAGAAGTCTTTTTTAAAATGTATATAAGTAGTGGTCGTGTACTTTATTAATAAAAATGTTATCTGGTACAATAAATGCTCTAGGGATAATCAATTTTTAACTTGAAATATAAGTCATTACATTATAAAAAAATATTTTGTCCAACATTACACATAGATAAAACTGTTGGACAAAACTATAATGTATTTATTTACATATACCTACGTACTTACAGAATATACAAGTGAATTACAAATGGTACAAAAAACAAACTATTAAATCCAATATAAACACAAAAAAAGGACAAAAGAAAGAAATGTTATAAATAAATGACATTAATATTTCTCCTGTTTTGTTTCAACTCCAAAATTAATTATAATGTACAAATACATAATGGATGATTTTGAGAAATGTAAAGTAATCAAGAACAAAATTGCATAACTTTTCTCTGAATTAATTCTTCTTATGAGCTCCCTTAGAGTAGTACATTCCTATATATACTATCATACATAATATACTTACAGATGTAACTTTAAATAAACGGCAAACTATATTTATAATAATACACCCTACTGGATGGATTTTAGATTTTCTACAGGGAAGGAGCTTCCAAGTCCGAATCAATAGATATCTGTCGGAGAGCTATGATATATTGAGTATAGTACCCCAAGGCTCTGTTTTGGGACTACTGCTGTTCATAATATATATCTCGGACATATCTGAAAACATACAACATATAAACATATAATAAGATATACATATATTCTAACACATTATTTTTAATATTTTCTGGAATTATTCATTTCGAGAGTTTTTGGCTCATCCTTTATATTCCATAATATATAAAAATAAATTTACTTTCTTTTATGAAGTCCAATAATCCCAAAAAAAAATCATTATTATAGCTCCAGCAGACTTCACGATCCCATGTACTATGTGCGATATTCCCTAAATGTAATGCATGAATGGCATTGAACTTTGAATGCCATACACTATATTTAAAAATAATGATTATTAAAAAGTAGCTTCTTACGTTCTTTGAGGGTAAACAAGTCTCTGGAAGTTCCTAGTTTTGGGCTAGCTGGTGTATGTAAATGAATATTAAAGGTCGGTGTTAGTAAAATTATTTAGTTGTATACAGTTTTATGCGCATCACTCAGATGTGCCTATTTTTTGTTATATTAACTGGACATTTTTCAGCAGAATAATACCCTTTTGGGGTTTGTTGCTTGTTGGACTAGGTAGACCAGTTTTTAAAAATAATTTACATGTGTTGTTATTGTTTGATTTGATATGTTCCCTACATATTGAAAACCTCAAGTCCTCTAAATCAGTATAATCCAATAAAAGCAATGAGTTTTGATATCCTATATAAATAACAAAACTAATTCTTGAAAACTTTCTATCTTCTGTATGAAAAACAAGACTAGAACCATGAAAATTCTGTTCTTGGCTTCTTTGATTTTCAAAATACCTTTTTATTTTAATACCGTGTTTAATCAAATTGTATTAGTTATTAGGCATTTCTGCTTATATATATATATATATATATATATATATATATATATATATATATATATTTATATATATATATATATATATATATATATATATATATATATATATATATATAGATAGATAGATATTTTGTAAATTATAAACGAGGTAAACTTTCTGTAAGAAAAGAGGTTGTTCTTAAACTTCGTTTCGTTCCTGGCATTATATTCAGAAAACTGTAGATCACATCTGTAGGATTTATAGATTTCTTCCAGTGTTTTATTTTCAAGTTTTGGATTTTGTACTTGTTTTACCCATTCTTCAAAAAGAACCCTATTGTTTTTAGAAAAAGTATATATATTTTGCTCTAAATCCTCAGAACCTGGAACGACACCTCCATTGTTTTCAGTAACACAGATTACCAAAATGTGTGTCAACAAAATAACAATCACATACACCCAATTCAAATTCAAAAACCACTGTTGGCCCTATTTACGTTTACGATCAAAAGTGGCCGTTTGGTGTCAAACGTCAACTCGCATAAAGGCCCTTTTAGCGGCGACTGTCGGTCATTGCAGGCAGAACTAACAAAAATACGATACTGGTTGCATACACAAAACCTTTTCAAGGGTTCCATTTGAAGTTTCTTATATATATTTTTTTATATATGGTTCTTTACATGGGCGTGAATTTTGCCGCCCTTGGTTCGGCGCGTTGCACACCCATTGATAAATTGTCCGTTCAAAGTACCATAGAATACTATATCGGCTATAAATACTAATTCCGTGCTAATACGCTTTTAGGCTAAATTTTCAAAGTTCGTTAAGATTTCTCTCGAATAACTGCCCAATTCTCGCCAATACATTTTTTGCTCAAAATCCTAAAGAACACCCAGTAGCGATTGGTGTGAATACACAAGCTAGATAATAAGCGAAACAAGAAAATACAAGGAATACGGTTCATTTTAGTTGTCAGCCAAACTGACAGGTCGGAAATGCGTAGCTACACACGAAACAGCAGACTTCACGATCCCATGTATTATGTGCGATATTCCCTAAATGTAATGCATGAATGGCATTGAACTTTGAATGTCAAACACTATATTTAAAAATAATGACTATTAAAAAAAAGCTTCTTACGTTCTTTGAGGGTAAACAAGTCTCTGGAAGTTCCCAGTTTTGGGCTAGCTGGTGTATGTAAATGAATATTAAAAGTTAGTATACAACGGAAGTTTTCACGGCTTTGGTCAATTAAGAAAGCATGGTTCTTGGAATTAGACCGTGTCAAATTGGAATTACTATCCGACGTTTCGCCTTCGATTGCACGAGGCATCTTCAGAGATCTTTACTCTACGAGATCTGAATAGTGAATTCAGTGTTCAGACTACTGTACTATATTGGCTATAAATACTAATTCTGTGCTAATACGTGTTTAGGCTAAATTTTCAAAGTTCGTTAAGATTTCTCTTGAATAACTACCCAACTCTCGCCAATACATTTTTTGATCAAAATCCTAAAGAACACCCAGTAGCGATTGGTGTGAATACACAAGCTAGAAAATAAGCGAAACAAGAAAATACAAGGAATAAGTTTCATTTTAGTTGTCAGCCAAACTGACAGGTCGGATATGCGTAGCTACACACGAAACGAAAATAGGCGAAATACGATAGCATTTACTAGTCCCCAGAGAAACGTTTCTTTTTTGTTTGAGTGTTTTCGTTTGCATATATCTACCTATCTCAGAACGGATTCGGATTACAGACGTCTGTCGCGTATTAGCGGTTAAATTTAGTATAGGGTTTCCGATATTTGTTAATACAAGAACCAGCTGTGCTGATTTATTAATGCATTCTCAAATAAGCCTGTGCCAAAATAATACATTAAAAACCTCTTTTGAATATAGCGCGTAATTTTTATCGGCATAATATACATTTAATTATTCTTCATTAGTGAATTTGCATTTATTTAATATATTTTCTGAATTTCCGTATTTACATGAGTGTATGTTAAAAAAAAATCGGCTACGCAGCACCGTAGAGGAAATTTTGTGGTCCGCCCATTGTTCAAACGAATATTGAAATATTGTTTTATTAAATTATGCTGCATGCATAGAACATTTGAAAATCTTGTGTTGAAAAAGTATTTTATGTAATATTATACAGGGTGTATATTTTAAGGTATACCACTATAGCTATCTCATAAACGGCATGAGATACGATGTTGGTAAGTTTGAGAGAAAGTGCCCTTTATGGAGGACGTTAATAATCCGTTTACACATTTTTAATTTTTTTCTTGGTTCCTAAAATACTGGGGATTTTGCGAAAATTGCCCAAAAATTATTTTGTTACATATCTGAAAAAGTTTATACTTTAGAAAAAAGTTTTAGACAACACTTACTTACTTTAATGCTCTCTACAAAATGGCGCCCCCGGATTTTCAATCCGACTTTTCGTCTACCGGCCATCACCATCAATTTTTTAAATACGGACCTGCATTTTTTATTTCATTTTCTTGAAGAACAATGTACAGTTAATACATCAGCATACACCAAGAACATTTTTATCAACGTTTCGTACTGTTATATTCATTTTCATGTTTCCTTTTTCTAGTACGGCTGTGGATTTTCACTGAGAGAATGGGCCTCTTCATTGTTATTTTATTAAACACTCTTGGTGTTATTTTATCATATGCCAACTGAATTCTTAGCTTAAGATCATCCAAATTTGCAGGAGTCGTTAAATATACCAAGTTCTTTATGTATCCCCATTGGCATTGGAGTTAAGTACGGGGAACGAGGTGGCCAATTAATAGGACCGTTATTACCATTCCAGTGGTTAGGTTTAAAATTATTAAGGAATCGGGTACAGCGACGGTAACGATGCTCTGGAGCACCATCTTGTTGAAAAAACTCAACATTTCTATGCACAGTAAAGGGCAGGTGATCTAGCATTTCTTGAAAGTCATTTGTCAAAAAATTCAAGTACATGTCATCAGTTAAATGATCCTCAAAGAAGTAGAGTCCCACAACATTAGAATCCAAAATTCCCAACCAAACGTTAATCCCAAACCTCTTTTGAAACGCCGCGCCGCCGTCTCTCTAAAAAAATTTGGTGTCCAGCGGTAATTAATATTACGGTTAAACCACCCATTTCTTGCAAATATCAGAATCAAGTATATGATTTCGGAGAATCCATTTACAGAAAATTCGCCTTTTACGGAAATCTGTTAGATCCTTAGATGTTTTCGGCATAATTTCTAAATGTGTGCCGACGTAAAATCTTTTTGAACAAATCTTTGTTAACACCGGTTTCTTTCTCATTTTCTCGCAGGGATACCTCCTGATTGTCAAGAATGACTTTTATAATTTACGAAGGCTGAAACAATATTTAAATTAAAAGGCGACAATTTTTACACCAAAGAGGACTTATCTAATACATTTACTTCACCAACTCCTCCTTGGGCTGTTACAGTTGAAGTATGGCTTTGCTTTTTCTGAAAAGATCCATGTTGTCGTAAATTTCTTTCTAGTCTACGGAAAATGCAAACACTCATTTGAATAATCCATATTTTTTCAATTATTCAACAACAGACCAATAATTATCACCAATTTAATTATATTGTATATGTATTATTGACGTTTGTATATCAATGCGCATTATCAATTCAAATGTTTTTTCACAGCCGCCTTACTATAAGTAATTCATTTTGAAACACAAACCATTTTAATATTAGTAGATATTTAATTATAATTTCGTTTGTAATGAACCGTAAAAAAATTAACTTGTTTTTTCCGGGATCCAGATTATTAAACAAAGATATTTATGAAGAAGCCTATTCTTTCAGTGAAAATCCAGAGCCGTACTAGAAAAAGGAAACATGGAGGTAAATATAACAGTACGAAACGTCGGTAAAAATGTTCTTGGTGTATGTTGACGTATTAACTGTAATTGTTCTTCAAGAAATAAAATAAAAGTGCAGGTTCTATTTAAAAAAAAATTGATGGTGGTGGCCGGTAGACGAAACGTCGGACTGAAAATCTGAGGGTGCCATTTTGTAGAGAACATTAAAGTAAGTAAGTAAAAACTTTTTTCTAAAGTACAAACTTTTTTAGACATTTAATGAAATAATTTTGGACAATTTTTGAAAAATCCTCGGTATTTCAGGAACAAAGAAAAAACTTAAAAATTTGTAAACGGATTATTAACGTCCATAAAGGACACTTTTTCTCTAATTTAATCAACATCGTATCTCTTGCCGTTTATGAGATAGCAATAGTGGTATACCCTAAAATAGACAACCTGTATAGTTTCTAGCAAAAAACTAGTGGTAAATATTATATCCATTTCATTCCCACATTCGTCCGTCCGAATCTAATCATGGTGCTGCCGAAAAAATTGTTCTGCATTTATTAAGTCCATTCGCTCTTTAATTTACACTAGATAATGTCTAGTCTGGCAATATAAATTTTTACCCGTCTGCCTGTTTTTTTTTCTCGCATAATTAGAACTAGAGGCCGCTATTATAGCACGCGTTAAAATAGGTTACCCCTACGAAGGAAGAAATTCGAAAAGTTATTAATTCATATATGCAAAGCAAGAAGAAAACAGTACCTTACGCTGTAAACAGTGGCGATGGATCGATGTCAAGTGAATACTGGTATAGCTGAGAACAAAGGCAGAAAAATAGAACGGATGCAGCTTCTGATTCCTTTAGAAACGGATTTAAAGGATTATCCCTTTTTCTTTTTTAATTGCTATGAAAGTTTTTTTGGCTTAGATTCTAGGAATGTAAAAGCAGTTGCAGAAACGGGCACTAGATGTTTTCAAAGAATTATTAAGGATCTGGGAAAGATCAAATCACGGTGTTAGCTTCTGTCAGTGCGGACAAGTTCCCCCGTTTATTATATTTAAAAGTCTTACAACTGTGCAAGCAAGGTGGGTGAGTGTCATTGGGATGCTGACAGAACATGGTGTAAAAATGATGTCAACCAATCAACATACTTTGCTTAGTAAAGAAGAGTTTTCAAAGATCATTAGACAATTATGGAATAATCATTTGATTAGTTCAATAATTAAATCTATCGCTACTGGATGTTTTCCAGTGGATTCATCAAAATATGACAAATCTCATGTTTCCAAACCAAAGCTGGCTAAATCGACTGCAATAAAAAATAAATCAGTCGAAGACCGTGCTTCAGGAGAAAATGAAACTGCGACACATCAAGAAGAATCAAAGGCGGAAGTTTTGCAAAATTTTCCTGCGAATCAAGAAGAATGTATCAGTGAAAACTTAAAGGAATCTCGGCAGGAAGAAAGAGAATACTCTGAAAACTCAGAAAATGTCCTATCGACATCAACAATACCAAAGACGTCAACATCAAAAATATATGACGATGAGTTATCGTTTGTATATCTATTTGTGAGCAAATTTCAGAACGTAACCTCCAAGTCACCTTTTCCTAACACCCAAAGAAGTGTTAACTTAAAATCTTAGATGTATGAGGAGGTCTTAACAGTGCAAGATGTTCTAACAGGGAAAAAGAATCCAAGGAAAAACTAAAGTTCAAAATTGCAAAGAACCAGAGTGATAAAAAAATTAAAACTCCTGAATATACTGGAACTTATATTTCCATTCCTGAATCGTCACTTTCAGATTCACAAGATGATCCAAGTTCGTTCGTATTTACCCCCTATCTGGGATAAACCGGAACACATTTCATCGTTTAAAAAATGTTATTTTAAAATAATAAACGTTTAAATAAACTCCTTTGTAAATGTAGATCGATTATAGAACATTTTAAACAAGATAATGGTGCAACAGTAAATTTCTCTAATTCCACGAAAATATCGTGAAATAAAATGAACATAGGAAAATCCGTTCCGAATAACCCCAGCCTATAGTGGGAAACACGTGCGAAAAGTACATTTCAAACTCATGTTTATGGTACACTTGTTCGTTTTCGGCTCGTGACATCAAACATCCAGAATCGTCTAAAATGTGCGTAAATATGTTTCGACATTTCTTGCAGAATATACTATTCAACACATGTTGAAAATGTTTTCAAGACGTGTTGAAATTGTTTTTAACACGTATGTGAAATAAGGCACTTTTTAGCCAAGTTAATAGAGCTTTTTTTGTAAGTATCTTATGTGGTCGTAGAAAATCCTGTTGTGAAAATTTTGTATTATCATCGAAAATGCGTATGGAATAATGGATAACTCAGAGAGTCAAAATTAGGTTACAAGATTTGTCTCAAGCCAACAAAGTAAATTAAATAAAGATTGTAATCAGATTCAGATGACAGTTCCCTAAATTTTGAACAGCTAAATTTAAAGGTTATCCTAAGGAATGAGGGTTATTCCAGACACTTTAAAGCCAGTATTTCATTTCTATAACACAATATCTGCTACACACGTGATACTCGTGGTAATTATTAGAAAATTGTGCCATGTTGTAAGCCGATCCTGTAACACAACTGCCTGATAATTAAAAAGATACCTTTTCAGAATTGGTTATGTTAACTGCACCTGGCACCCCGACACAATCTGGTATAGATTAGGTTTCTTCTTTACCTTCCCATGTTTCATGTAGGAAACAATATGACAGTAAATGTATTTAAAAGTGCACATTTTGGTGTTCATACTTACACGCTAGCTTAGTTTGTGATTTCCCATTTTATTTAAACTTTTTGAAAAAAAATATGTGTCAGCTTAGTTTGTCCTGATAACAGTGGCGGCTCGTCAGGGTAGGCCTCTGAGGCCGCGCCTCACCCCCAAAATAAAGGAAAAGAGAATTTTTTTATATAACTTTTTATCTATTACCAATTAGAAATATACTTTTTAACAGTTTTACAACATAATAACATTAAAAAAAAACAAAATATAATCCCATAATAAATATTTTAGAAAATAAATTCTGACCACATCAAAAAACCGACCGTGCAATCCGTGCAAACCCATTCCTAAAGAAAGTGCTCTCGAATGAGGCGAAATAATTTTAGCTTAGAAAGTTTCGACTTCTGACCTATTTATCAACGGCCGGTGCCGATGCCGGCGAGTCACCTGATTACGACACAGCGGGATGGCGATTGCCGATGCACGCGTTTTCTATTGCATTCTTGAGGCGATAAATCTGTAGCTTGGATATGCTTTTATTGGTTATTTAAATCACATGACTAGCGAAATATTCCAACGGCTTCTTTTTACGTGGTGCGTGCGGCTGAGAAAGAAATAGGAAATAGATTGGGATAATCGTTGATTGAGGGCGTTCTGTCTTTTAAGGTGAATAAATACGCGTGAGTAAGTTTTTGTTTTGTTTTGATTTGGTAAGTTGGACCGTTCCATTTTTTGTATTTGCTTTTTGCTTTTGAAATGAATCCTATTCACGACATTATTGCTTCATTAATTGAAACGCCTTTTTTAAGAAGAAGCGAAACTGAAAAGAAACAGATATTAGGTAGCCGTCCGACGCCGAAAATTTTAGCAATATTTAACGATAAGAGGCAAGGTAAAAAATATTCAAGAACTTTTCAAATATCTTGGTACGAAACTTATAGGTGGCTATGCGGAAGTATTTATAAAGAAAGCTTATATTGTTGGCCTTGTATTTTATTAGGTTGCGTCAAAAATAATTGGAGTTCAGGGGGCGGATATTCGGATTTAAAAAATTTTTCACGAGCAGTAAAATCGCATGAAAGTTCAAGAGAGCTTATTAAAAATTCGGTAGCACTTACAAGACTGGAGCAAAATAGGGCGACTATTGCGGATGCACTACAAGAAAATGCAAGTCTTAATAAAATTGTTTATAATGAAAATGTTTGAAAAAACCGTTTATTATTAAATTATTTAATTGATGTTACTATTACTTTGGGTAAACAGGACTTGGCATTTCGAGGTCATAATGAAACAACAAATTCTTTTAACCGTGGCAATTTTAAGGAAATATTTGCATGCTTAATAAAAAGAAATGCCGAACTTACTGAACATTGTGCTAAATTTAGTAATATTTTTACGGGACAATCTAAGACTATACAAAATGAACTAATTGGTTGCATACATGACTATATTCAAGAATATATAAAAAAAGAAATCAATGACACCGATTGTTGTTTTTTTGGAGTAATTGCGGATGATAGTACTGATATAACAGAAAAATCAAAGTGTTCGATAACAGTTAGGTATGTGACCAACGGATCTTTAAAAGAAAGATTTTTAGGATTTTTTGACGTTAGCGATAATAGAACAGCAGAGAGCCTTTTCATTTAATACAAAACAGCTTAGAGCCTTATGACTTTAAAAATAAATTGGTCGCGCAGTGTTACGATGGGGCTAGTGTTATGGCAGGTGAAATAAATGGGCTTCAAACAAAAGTTAGATCTATTGCTCCTTTAGTTATGTTTACTCATTGTTGCGCCCACAGATTAAATCTAGTTTTACAACAGGGAACAAAACTGATTACCCAAAGTCGTATATTTTTTGCTACTTATTAGGAATACCAAATTATTTCCACCAATCACCAAAACGGTCTTTTGTGCTTAATCAGATAGTAGGTAAAAGAATTCCGCGAGCTGTAGAAACGCGATGGTATACACGGTCTAAAATTTTAAACTTAGTGGCTAATGAATGGGACAAATTAATTATAGTATTTGAAACTATTATTAATGACTTAAGTTCTGGAACAGAATCTATTAATGGTGCAAAAGGATTTCTAAAGCATTTTAATGATTTCGAATTTTAACGCATATTTATAAACAAATTTTTAGTTGCACTGATGTACTGTTTCAAATATTACAGTTAAAGTATTTAGATATAAATTACTGCATTTCGCAAATAAACCTTGCCAAGCAACGAATTATTGAATTTAGAAACGAGGACCATTTCAGAGAACTTTTCAATATTGCTAAAAAAGCCACTATTCTGCCAGCTAACACACGTCGAGGGCAATGTTCTAGCGACTTTGATATTTTTACTAAATATAAAATATTATATTTCGAAATAATAGATTGTATAATTCTTTAATTAGGGACGCGGTTTGAAAATTTAAATAATTTAAAATTCTTTGCTTTAGTCGATTGCACAAAATATTCGGAATATGTTAAATGCTTTCCAGACGACTTATTAAATAATTTATTAAAAAATTATCCAAACATTTTTGACAGAGATAGATTAAAGAATGAGCTTTCTGTATTGTAAAGGGATGAACAATTTTCAAATTTAGATGTCGAAAAAAGTCTAGCTTTATTATTTAAAAATTTTAAAGCAATTTTTGCGGAAGCATATAAGCTCTTTAATTTAGTTTTAACTATTCCCGCAACAAGTGTATCGGCCGAACGAAATTTTTCATGTCTTAAACGGATCAAAACCTACCTAAGAAACACAATGACACAAGAACGGCTTTCGGGTTTAGCAATGATGTCAATAGAGCAGGAATTACTGTCAGAACTTGGTGAAGACCAAAACTTTTACGACCAAATTATAGATAAATTTGCAACCTTAAAAGACAGACGTATAGATTTAATGTACAAAAAGTAGTTTTTTTATCTTATTTCATACAACTATTTATTTTAAGTTTTAATAAACTAAATTATGTTTTTATTATCGCAATCACCGCTATATTTTAGTGATAGGTGTACATATTTTACTTGTTTTGTTTACTTTTTATTTACTTTTTTTAGAGTTTATTTTTTTAGTTTTTAATGGTTTAGTAGGGCTATTGGCGATGACCTCCATTAAAAAAAAAAAAAAAAAAAAAAAAAAGGTCAACGCGTCGCAGAATAATATCTCATGGGTGACGTGGAAATTTATTCACATTTAAACAAAATTAACCTCATGTAGCCTCACCCTTCAATATACTCACGAGCCGCCACTGCCTGATAACATACTGATTTTTGTATTTCTATTTTCCCTAAAAAACAGCCTACATATTATCTATATATTTAAAACACTAAGCCAAGATTTTTCAGCAGGTTTCTTGAGATAATTGTACTGCACCTCTTTACATGGTTTTTTTAAATGTTCGTCTGGTTACCGAGACCTTTCAACACTATTTTTGGTACTGTTTTATTGCGTATTTTTTCTATATAACTAATATGTTTTTATTTAATACCATTTCTGGACGATGTGGTGAATGCGCCCCATAATATTATAATTCCACTGGAAACTCATCGCGGCTTCTAAAAGAAAAAGCAGAACAAGGTCTGCCGTGCCTAGCATTCTATAATATATAGATTAGGTATATAGGGAAAGTATTCTAATGGCGAATTTTGTCGAAAAAATTATTTATTGAGAATACGCAGGCCGATATTACAAACTAATTACAAAAATAGTTAAGGTAAATAGGTAAAGGTTTGACATCAAAAAATTGTAGAAGTCATAGGCGTAGATATTTTTTTATGATGATTTAATTATATAAATATATTTAAAAAATGCCAATACAATATTTTGAAAAAACTTTTTTTTTAACTATACAGACTAGCCCTAGGGGGACGAATCAGTCCTTTAAAAACGATTTTTTTTTAAATTTTTAAACGGTGTGGAAAACATCAAATTTCTTTTATCACATTGTATATAAAACAATTTTTTTAAATATATAAGCTAGCTCTAGGGAATGAAACTGCCCCTTAAAAAGGAAAATATTTTATCAAACCGATTCGTATCAAATTTGCATCGAAAATAGCCTAAGTCCGGGAAATAGATTTATTTTTAAGGGATATAAAATTAAATAAAAATCATTTCTTGAGAACGCGCAAAACGATTTCAGTCAAATTGAAAATAACATAATGTCATTGTAAATGTCATGACGTAAACTCTTGACTTTTTTTAGGATTAGGTACATAAGTATATATTTCAAAACATCACATTTTGACAATATAAAATACGATTTTAATTAAATTGAGAAATAGGGTATGGAAATGCCATTAAACAATAAAATTTTGAGAGTAATTTTATTAGAGTAGATAATTCATATTTTTAAAAAGGATCATGCGAACATTTTTAAGGATGCAAATCATTTTGAGTATATGCAAACGTTGTTTAGTTAAATGTCTAGGTGATGTCCGTGGTCATTTTTTAGATTTTATTACTGCAAAATATTTGAAAAAATATATTTTGTAAACACGTAAACCGAACAGAAAAAGAGCCATAAAATTATGGACGTTACTGGCTTACAGAATTAATATTTTTGGGAGGGCATAAGTACCTAGATGTAAAAACACAGATCTGAATCAAACTGGCAGCAAAACTTATGTAGGTCAATGTCGTGAGGAAAATGGAGTAGATTTACTTTTTTTTAAGACTAAAAATTTAAAAAAAAACATTATAAAGCTAAATTCCTGAAGTTATAATGGCTATTTTGGAGTGCATATACAGGAAAGTATTATGTACCAAAACGCTTTTATATACAAGTGCGCATTTTTTTGGTTGGTGCATTATGTAAAAATATGACCGCCTTCTTCAATTTTGGCATTTTTATATTAAAACTTAACTAACAACTAAAAAATAACTAGCAAATATCGCATAAACCAATTTTAAAACATCATTTATTCAACTTATCTTGCATGCTAACACCGTATTGCCACCAGTTGTCTTTACGAATCATCATCGTTATACTTTAAAGTTTAAGAATATAATTAATAATTTGATTCTAGCGCAAATAAATTTTCAGGAAAAAATCTTGAATACATAAACAAAACGGTTTACATCCTTAAACACGTTTTTGAACAAAAGCAGGAATGCATATCGCCGCCAACTTTGGTGATATGTACTAATGCATTTTTAAAATGAAAGTTTGGAAACATTTTTGCGATTTTTATAAAGGCAAAATTTTGTTTACACCCTTTTAGAAATATGGTAGGTAAGTCTACTAATTTGGCAGGTTTTTCAAGCTCTTATTTAACCAGTTCCTGATTAAACTTGGCATAGATGGTTCATCAGACATACGATAAATTCACCACTTTTAATCGTTCATGAGTTCATTTAATCAAGTGGTTACTTCGCGTGCAACAAGATTATCCGAGGAGTTGCCTAGAGATCTATTTGTTTAGAAATATTTGTACTCGTAGCTAATTCAATTCAGAGGTACGAGACTGCTAAAGTCCAACGTATGGATCTTGGGCTAGGGCATCTGAAGGGGGTGGTATAACGCATAAAAACACATAGCTTTAAGTTGTTGAGTAGCACTCTATATTTTGTCGGTTTATTTGACTCGTCTGAACCTTTAATATTTTCAATGGATTTTTTTGGCCCGCATTGTTTCTGTAGCCCACGATTCGTACGACTTTACATTGACTGACAATACTGGGCCTGAAATTGTGTCGAGTTACGCGGAAATCTTTCGCTCAGTTGCAACTACAGGGATAACAATGCAAAGTTAGGATACATTTATATGTTTTATTTCGTCGTCTATATATGTACTATATATTTTTCATAATTCCGAACCACTTGAATATTATTTGTTCACACAGGTATATATGTAGCCTTGATTATATTTCAAGTCGATTTTAATTGACATACATATTAGTATATTTTTAGGGACACATGTATGTATATAAGTGTTGATTTTTTGTCCTTCACGGATGGAAAAATACAATGTGTTTTCATTCCGGGTGTACATCCGTTCACTACTGTCGTCCTGAAAAAAACGTCAGCAAAACTGTTCTTTTCAGAACGAAAGTAGTGAACGGATGTACACCCGGAATGAAAACACGTTATATATATATATATATATATATATATATATATATATATATATATATATATATATATATATATATATATATATATATAAAATAATATGGAAATTATTTTCAAGCTGGAAAAATGGCCACCAGGGGGGCGTGATAGCTCACTTGATAACTCAAAAATGGAAATGCCGATTTTCTCTTGAATTTTGTCAATTAGGGTTTGACGAAAATATAAGCATTGTATTCTTCAGATAATCATGCAACTTTTTGTTATATATCATTTTTTTTCTATTTTCAATAATAAAGTAGTCGGGGAAGGTCGAACGTTTATATCTCTGTTTTGGATGAACCGACTACATTGAACTTAGTGTCAGAAAAAAAAGCGCTTTTTTGCTCTTCACATAGAGCTATTAACTGTACGGTAGTGTTTCTATTAGTGGTAACTAGATGGCGTTTTTTTCGTAATTCAAATAATACTGTTTTTGTCAAAAAAATTAAATGGTATGATATTACTTGTTTGTCATAATTTAATTTAAGGTTATAGAAGGTATCGATCGAAATAAAAAATCCAGGTCCGTATTTAATTTAAAAACTAACTCACTATTTTGTAGAGAAGAAAAAGTCTTCTTGTCACTTTTGACAATAATAAAGATGAAAATTATTTCCATCTGTCATTTCAACTAAGCCTACAATTATATAAAATCAATTTTTGTGTTTTTTTTTGTTTTATTATAATTGTAGGCTTAGTTGAAATGACAGATGAAAATAATTTTCACTTCATCATTGTCACTTTTTCCGCTCTACAATACGGTGAGGTTAGTTTTTCAATCTGACGTTTCGGATTCGGGCGACCATCATTAACTTTTTTACATTAAATAAGGACCTGGAATTTTCATTTCACTGTTCGATACCTTTTATATTCTTAAAATAAAATTATCTCAGAAAAGTTATCATTCCATTTAATTTTTTTGAGAAAATCTGTATTATTTGAAGAATGGAAAAAACGCCATCTAGTGACCACTAATAGAATCATTACCGTATAGTTCATAGCTTTACACGAAGAGCAAAAAGGCGCTTTTCTTTGACACTAAGTTCAATGTAATGGGTTTATTCAAAACAGAAATATAAACGTTTCAAAGAAAAAAAATTGACCTTTCCCCAACACTTTATTATTGAAAATAGAAGAAAAATGATAAATAACAAAAAGTTGCATAATTGCCTGAAGAATACAATGCTTATATTTTCGACAAACCTTAATTAGGAAAATTCAAGAGAAAATCGGCATTTCCATTTTTAAGTTGCTGTTACGCCCCCTAGCGACCATTTTTCGAACTTGACAATAATTTCCCGTTATTTCTCTTAGCCGATATACCTACAAATATTTTTTCCCCATAATTGTGTGATCAGCGGTTACCGATATATATATATATATATATATATATATATATATATATATATATATATATATATATATATATATATATATATATATATATATAATTGGACTTCTTTCTTGGGTATAGGTTTATTTGCAAAATCAAACAATGGGATTAACTTGACGTTTACGTCTACGAAAAACGTACTACGATAAAAACCTTTTTATCTAAAACTATGCCATGAGTTGTCTGGCAAACCACTAACTTGCTACCTATCATTCAAATATAAATAAATAAGCAACATGTATTTTTCGAGGTATGTAACCTTATTTTATTAATTTTGTAATAATTATTGTCAATAGTATAAAATTTTAAATCAGTTTTAGAAAAATTGTAAATGTCATTTTATAATTAGACCACTAAATGTTTTTTAAATTAATTGTAGATAGGTAAGGAAAGCCATATATACAAAAAAAAAATAAAGGAATGAGCAAATTTTGATATATGAACGTCAAGTTAATCCCATTGTTTGATTTTGCAAATAAACCTATACCCAAGAAAGAAGTCCGATTAATATATACCGGGTTTAGGAAACAAATTGAATAATATATATATATATATATATATATATATATATATATATATATATATATATATATAGACTACCGTGTTCATTAACATGTTAAGGTTAAGGTAAAAATGTTCCAACATTTCTGAAAATATCTAAACCAAATTCAATAAACTTGAGAAAAAATTAATATAGGTAAATATCATAAGGCCACATAAAGCTGTGGATGTCATTAGCGTAGAATAAAAATTTTGAGGGCATAAAAAAAGAAATATATTTTATCAATAAATATACCGATCTAAGTTTATTCCATTCTTGTTAGAACCTTTTTAGAAGGTTTTTCGTTTGGTTTCCTACTTATATTTTTTTGATTTACTTTATAAGGTTGGTTAACTGGGTATTTCGTTCTTTACTCATTACTTTATATCATTTTAGGTCTCAACTTACCAATGGGTCCCTCTACGTAACTAGTGTGATAGAAGAACAGAGACTAACGGGGACCTATCAGTGTATGGCCACATTGCCTAACGTAGGATCAATAGTCAGTAGAACAGCAAAACTTAGTATTGCCCGTAAGTATATAGCTTATAGAAACGGTAGTTGAGAGTTGCCAGGTATACATATTCAACGAGATATTTTATAAAACGTATTTACTAGGGTTGTGTTTGTTCTTATTAATAAATTAAATATTATGTCAAAACGGTTCTCGTAATATGTAAACAAGCCTATGTTTAAATTGAACATTTAAAGTAAAGTTGTTGTGTTTTTTTTGTTACGTATAAATAAAACATTGTGTGATTATTTAGAGTGGGCGAAAGTGTGTACTTAATTTATTCTGACTCACATATTTCAATGCAAACTATTTTAATATTTTCTACATCTTCAGTAACGTAGTCATTTAAAGAAATAGGCTTAAATATAGTAATATCATAACCTGGAAATTTATGCTTTTCAGTAAATATAATAAAGAGTTTGTCTCATTTTGACTACTAGCAAAGAAAATTATAGCTATGCGAAATAATAACTAGTTTTCAATTTTATTACAGTTCATAATACAACCTAGAAAACATCGAGCTACCCAGTTGTTTTGGTCATCTAACCATACGAGATTCTATCTATTGCCATTTAGTAGTTTAAACACAAAAGTAATGCAGATTCTCTTGTATAGTCTAGACGGTTATACTTCGAGCCAAATGGCTTGCACGTTTATTTATTGTTTGACATCAACTTTTTTTAGCATTTCCTGAAAATTCTGGTCCAACTGGAAGTTGACGTCAGACGAAACATAATCAAAGATGAAGATGGTATAGTCCAAACCTTTAGACTCCAAGTTAAATTGTTTCAGCCTAGTTCCCAAGGCGTGGGCACGGCGTCTGGCTTGAGAAGCCAAGATTCGTGCTTGTGAAATCTCGAATAGCTAGAGGTCCTTCAGTTTATTCGTTTCGGTATTTGTTTTCGGGGACAGGGAGGGACAATGAGAGGGGGAGGGAGCTAGGGAGACTTAGCGAGCGGGAGGGAGGGGAGATATGGAGGAATAAAGAGTGGGTGATATGGAAGGAGGAAGAGGGGAAATATGGAGAGAGGAGTTAGATATATGGAAATGGTGGGAGGAATATGGAGATGGAAGGGATATATAAAGAAAGGGGAGGAAGATAAGTGTAGCGGGGAGACAGAGATATGGAGAGAAAAGTGAGAGATATTGAGAGGGGCGGAGAGATATGGAGAGAAAAGTGAGAGATATTGAGAGGGGCGGAGAGATATGGAGAAGCGAGGGAGATACCCTTAAATATTTATTACCTAGTAGTTTAAACATTGAAAGTAATGCAGATACCCTTGTACAGTCTAACTCTAAACGGTTAAAATTCGAGCGAAATCGCTTACACGTTTATTTATCGTTTGACATAAACTTCTTTTGCCATTTCTTGAGAATTCGGGTCAAGCCGGAAGTTGTCGTCGAACGATAGATAATGAAAAATGAAGATGGGAAAAGTGGAAGCCCATCAGCTCCAAGTTAAATTGTTTCAACCTTGTTCCCACGGCGGCGGCCAGCGTCTGGCTTGACAAGTCAAAGTTCATACTTGTGGACTTTTAATCAGTTGATCTCAGACCTCGCTCCGTTCCACAGTCGTAACTTGGCACATTTCGATTAGCCGAGAGGTCTTCTTCAGTTTATTGGTTTTGGTATCTTTTTTGGGAAACAGGTTGGGAGAATAATAACGGGGGAGAGATATATAGAGGAGATGGGGAGTGAAAGGAGATATATGGAAAGAAAAATATTAAGCCAAATTGACCGTAGCTTTGGTATAACATGCAGGAAAACCATCAGCTTACTGACATGATGAGAACTTATTTTTTACCTCGTGGTTTAAACATTAAAAATAATGCAGATACCCTTCTACAGTCTAACCCTAAACCTGACATCAACTTCTTTTAGAATTTCCTGAGAATTCTGGTCAAACCGAAAGTTGACGTCAAACGCTAGATAATCAAAAACGATGATGGGAAAGTGCAAACCCTTAGGCTCCAACTTAAATTGTTTCAACCTTGTTCCAATGGCGCGGCGTGTGGCTTGACAAACCAAGTTTTGGATTTGTGGTCGGTTGATCTCCGAACTCGCGCCGTTTCCACCTTAAGGGTATTTAAGTGGGAGGAGTTTGGGGTTAACTCCCCCTCCCCCCAAAACCACATTTATTTAAAGTAAAATGATAAACATAGTATATAATAACGACCTTCTTTTAATTTTTTTTTCTATTACAATGTCTACGCCTAGGTAGGCTGGCAAACCCCTTAAATTCAACTAAAGTAATGATTTTTTTCAAAATTCAATCGTTTCAAACGTTCATTATTGTGCATGTGACTAGCTTCGGACCTAAAGGTGTTTTTGTTGTGTGACCAAGTTCTGAAATTTTCAAAATTCCATCGTTTCAAAACGCCACTGGTTTCCACGGATCGTCGCTTGGCAAAACTCGAATAGCCAGAAGTTTATTGGTTTCGGTAGTTTTTTTGGAAGACAGGAATAGAGAATGATAGGGTAGAGAGTGATGAAGAGAGGGAGAGGTAGGGGAAGAGAGAGAGGAAGAGGGGGAAATATGGAGAGGGGGGCAAGGACGAGGTGAGATTGAAGAAGAAGAAGAGAGAGGGAGAGACAATATTTTTGTTTTTTAATTAATTTTTTAAATTTCATCATTTTTGTTAGTGTGAGAGAGAGAGAGAGAGAGAGAGAGAGAGAGAGAGAGAGAGAGAGAGAGAGAGAGAGAGAGAGAGAGAGAGAGAGAGAGAGAGAGAGAGAGAGAGAGAGAGAGAGAGAGAGAGAGAGAGAGAGAGAGAGAGAGAGAGAGAGAGAGAGAGAGAGAGAGAGAGAGAGAGAGAGAGAGAGAGAGAGAGAGAGAGAGAGAGAGAGAGAGAGAGAGAGAGAGAGAGAGAGAGAGAGAGAGAGAGAGAGAGAGAGAGAGAGAGAGAGAGAGAGAGAGAGAGAGAGAGAGAGAGAGAGAGAGAGAGAGAGAGAGAGAGAGAGAGAGAGAGAGAGAGAGAGAGAGAGAGAGAGAGAGAGAGAGAGAGAGAGAGAGAGAGAGAGAGAGAGAGAGAGAGAGAGAGAGAGAGAGAGAGAGAGAGAGAGAGAGAGAGAGAGAGAGAGAGAGAGAGAGAGAGAGAGAGAGAGAGAGAGAGAGAGAGAGAGAGAGAGAGAGAGAGAGAGAGAGAGAGAGAGAGAGAGAGAGAGAGAGAGAGAGAGAGAGAGAGAGAGAGAGAGAGAGAGAGAGAGAGAGAGAGAGAGAGAGAGAGAGAGAGAGAGAGAGAGAGAGAGAGAGAGAGAGAGAGAGAGAGAGAGAGAGAGAGAGAGAGAGAGAGAGAGAGAGAGAGAGAGAGAGAGAGAGAGAGAGAGAGAGAGAGAGAGAGAGAGAGAGAGAGAGAGAGAGAGAGAGAGAGAGAGAGAGAGAGAGAGAGAGAGAGAGAGAGAGAGAGAGAGAGAGAGAGAGAGAGAGAGAGAGAGAGAGAGAGAGAGAGAGAGAGAGAGAGAGAGAGAGAGAGAGAGAGAGAGAGAGAGAGAGAGAGAGAGAGAGAGAGAGAGAGAGAGAGAGAGAGAGAGAGAGAGAGAGAGAGAGAGAGAGAGAGAGAGAGAGAGAGAGAGAGAGAGAGAGAGAGAGAGAGAGAGAGAGAGAGAGAGAGAGAGAGAGAGAGAGAGAGAGAGAGAGAGAGAGAGAGAGAGAGAGAGAGAGAGAGAGAGAGAGAGAGAGAGAGAGAGAGAGAGAGAGAGAGAGAGAGAGAGAGAGAGAGAGAGAGAGAGAGAGAGAGAGAGAGAGAGAGAGAGAGAGAGAGAGAGAGAGAGAGAGAGAGAGAGAGAGAGAGAGAGAGAGAGAGAGAGAGAGAGAGAGAGAGAGAGAGAGAGAGAGAGAGAAGAGAGAGAGAGAGAGAGAGAGAGAGAGAGAGAGAGAGAGAGAGAGAGAGAGAGAGAGAGAGAGAGAGAGAGAGAGAGAGAGAGAGAGAGAGGGTGATTTAAAGTTAAGAAAATGTCCATATTATCTGAAAGACACCTGGTAATGAACAAAATAAAAAATATACACAAAGTAGAGATCTCAATCAAAAATAAGTTTATAAATTAAGAATAGGGGATATGTTTCGCCCTAACGGGCATCATCAGGCCTAAACTGGATATATATTACAATGGAAAATAAAATAATACATGATTTTACTATAAACAATACACATTTACAAGGGTAAATTTGGGTCTGGCAATGCCCGTTAGGGCAAAACATGTCAGCTATTCTTAATTTATAAATTAGGATTGAGACCTAGACTTTGTGTGTATTTTTTATTTTATTGATTTTTTATGTACTGGTGCACCAAATGATAGAGTGGGTTTTAGGATGGTGCTCTACCGCATTTTGGTCGGAATGTTCGGAAATATTTAGACAATGTTTTTTATTTAGAAGATGGATTGGACATAGTGGTACAGGTACAATAGAGTGGCCACCTCGATCTCCGGATTTGACTCCCCTCGACTACTTTTTATGGGGACATCTTAAAAATGTGGTGTATAAAACTAAGCTCAATGACCTCGAGAATTTAATGGAGCTCGAGGAGACTGGAATGTTGTTTAATGTATTAAATGGTTTCCCACAGTATTTGGCCAACTGGACATTTTAAACACCATACTTAGTGTCAATAATTTATTGTTTGTTGTATTAGGTATTTTTTTTTGTATTGTATTGTTTCCATTCTTTTTTACAACCAATTTTTAGACTTGAGACGTTATAAAAGAAAAACGGTAAACTTGGCAGCAGTGCGAAACTTGCCATTACACGCTGTATATTCATCTATGTTTTTTTTTGTAAATAGTGACTTCTACTTTCCAATTTAAAAGGTTTCCAATTTATTATTTGTTCCAGTCTGAAGAACTTATTAAGAAAACGATAAACTGGTTTAAGAGGATATCGGAGTGAATGCAGTGTGACAGGTCGATGTGGTTCACTGTCAGAAACCTCATTGCCTAGCAAACGAGCCAGACTATATTTAATAACAATCGCTGATTATCCCATGAGAGGCAGCAGAATTAGATTAACAATTTAAAACATGAAAATATTTTTTTACGTAAGAAAGTATTTTTTTCAAGCAATTTTTAGTTGCTTGAAAGTAGCAAAGGTTGAATAACAAACGATAGAAAAGTCCATCTTTACTGCTGCAAGCAATAAAATATTGTAGAATTGTATCTGTTCTCCGTTTATTAATTCAACGTAGTAAAATTAATTCTAATACATGTTGATTTCGTATCAAGTAGTGGGCGGTAAACAGATGCAAAAATGTTTACGATAATCCGTGGCACAATTTTAATATTCCTATAAGAGAAAGTCCATACAGTGTACAAAAATGTATACAGGGTGTTAATAAAATTAAAGTCATGGACATGTTTTTAAGGGTTGATAGTATTCGACAAAATATGGAAAAAATGCCAATATATACATGGCCAGAAACGAACCATTTTCGTTATACAGGGTGTCAAAGTTTCTATTTTTTGCGTTTTTTTTTCAAGTAAATTGCGAGATAATTAGTTCAAATTTAGTACATGTATTACTTTTAAGAACCTCACTAAAATATCAAAATTGTGGGTTTTTCATTTTTTGCATCACCTACGAGTTTATCTTTCGGAACTTTTTTTTGAAGCACCCTGTATTAATTCTGATATAAAATTTAAACTCTCAGTTCATTTCTTTCTTTTTTAGACTTATTTGCAAAAATTGTCATCGATTCAATTTAAAGGTAAGCGAAATAAAGCAAAAAATGAAAAAAGTGTTTTTATTTGCATTATTTTAAGTATTGACTTATTTTTCTTTAAAATCAGTTGATAATGAGCAATCAGATAAAATTCTTAAAGTTGAATTAATAACAAAATCAAACTATAAAAGGTGTTGAAAATGACCTTCTCTTGCTAAAATGCAAGAATCAAGCCTTCGCATCGTGGACTGATGGACTATTCCAGGAGTATTGCGAATAATGTCACATGAAGCTGTTATTCTGTTTCTTAGATCTTCTTGTGTCTGGATGGGGGTCTGATACACCAATGATTTCGGGCGCTCCCAAAAAAAGAAATCCAGGCTATTTAGATCTAGAGATCTAGGAGGTCATGGCTGAGGTCCCCTCGCCCTATCCAACGGTTGCTGCAATTTTGATTTGGAAACTTCCTCACCTTTATGCTGAAAATGCTGGTGCACCATCGTGCATCGACCACATTTTATTTCTATGAAGAATTTGTAAATGTTCAAGCAATATTGGAAGAAATTGATGATAATATTATCCGTTTAGCCTTGCTGGCAGAAAAAATGGTCCTATCAAAAAAAATCTCCAATAATGCTGGCTCACAGATTTACTGAAAATTGCTGTTGGAAATTACTTTCCCGTATCAAATGTGAATTCTCTTCTGCCTAAAAATGATTGTTATGAAAATTATGTATGGCATTCCTTGAAAAATTTGCCTCATCGCTAAATAATATATATATATATATATATATATATATATATATATATATATATATATATTATATATATATATATATATATATATATATATATATATATATATATATATATATATATAATAAAACACATTAAATTGCTTGCTATAAATAAATAAACAAATATTAATTTAAAGGGAAACGAGCCGCCGCTGGTTCAGTCTATAGTGACAGCGAACAGGGTTGCCATTTTTGGGACCGGCGACGGAGAGGAAAATATATGTTTTCTCTCGCACCCATAGCACGCGAAAAACAATAATAGATCTAACTTTCGAAATTATTTATGAATGAAATGTTGAGTCTATCATTTGTTTTATAGTCTAAGGCTTGAACCCTTTGGTTGTGGTAAGAATACATTAAGTTATCTACTAAAATTTTCAATACAAGCACAGTTTTTCTCGTACAGGTAGCAGAATCATTATCTACTGCATTCAGGACTGCTTCCTCGTTTTCAGCGGTCCTAACCGTTCTGTTTGCTCCCGCTAAATAAGTGGATTTCTTGCATGATCCATTTTTACATAGCCGATTATGTACCTTTGCAAATGTTTGTCGATTGGGCACCCTTCAATTTAGATATCTCTGCTCATAGAATCTTCTGGCTTTCTAACAATTGCCATTGGCAAGTCCATAAATGAAATGCATTTCTGCATATTCTTGATTTGTGAATTCAAGCATCATTAAACAACTCGAAACAACTACAAAACCTCAAACAAAAAAAAAATATGTGTTACAAAATGTCAGATCAAAAAACAGATATATATATATATATATATATATATATATATAAATGACCTGCCTCAGCATACTAGTTTTTTAAATTTTATATCAGAATTCATACAGGGTGCTCCAAAAAAAAAGTTCCTAAAGATAAACTTGTAGGTGATGCAAAAAATGTAACACCCTGTTTACTGAGGCGGACAATTTTGATATTTTATTGTAGAGGTTACAAAAATTAATATATATACTAAATTTGAACTAATTATCTCAGAATTTACTGGAGAAAAACGTAAAAAACAGTTTCACTAGGTATTTCGCCTACATTTAATTTGCATCGATGGCAATTTTTCAAATAAGTTGAAAACTGACAGATACGAGAATAATGCAAAAAACTAAAAAGCTAAGGAAATGAACAGAAAGTCTAAAATTTATATCTCCAAAAAAAAAGTTCCGAAAGATAAACTTGACGTAATGCAAAAAAATGTGTACTACTACGGACAATTTTGGTATTTTATTGTAGAGGTTCATAAAACTAATACATGTACTAGATTTGAACTAATTATCTCGGAATGTACTGGATAAAAACTGAAAAAACGAGCAAAAAATTAAAACTTTGACACCCTGTATAACGAAAATGGTGCGTTTCTGACCATGTAGGTATATATTGGCTTTATTTTCCTACTTTGTCGAGTACTATCGCCCCCCTGGAATGCTTATGTCCACGACATTAATTAACACCCTGTATACATATCTGAAATAAAAAAATTCGAGGGAAAATCGAATTAAAATATACACGTCATAGATTAACGATACCGAAATGTTTCGATAGTAATAATTACAACAAAAATTAATTGTATCTAATAAGTATTTCTAATTATCCAAAATTAAGCAAACAAGTCTACTGTTGGGAAATACGGTTTTATCAACTATTAGTTCTGCGATAGTCGTTTATGCATGCAGTTCCTAACTATTTTTTTTTTAAGTTTATGACCTTGGGAGTGATTAGTTTTCCCCGAATTAAAATCGTTCGACCCATTTTTTATCAGCTTATTTCTTATCTTTCGTTAGTAACCTCGTGAAAATACAATTTTACAACACATTTTCAAGATACTGTGTTGTTAACCCGATAGGTAAAAGGTACAAATTGATGTACCACATTATATTAGGATATTACAAAAATCGGTTTTAATTTTTAACGCCTCCAGAATTGCGGACATCATCAACAAGCTTGGAGGATGCCTGCGTGCGACATGTATGTCAGTCATTCATTTTTATTTTTATAGGTCAGGTTCCCTAAGATAATGCAATTATAAAATTTTTGAACTTTATCTAATATTACCTCTATGCTAGGCAGATTATTATTACCTGATACATAACCGATAAATACAGCGTGTAACAAAAAGTTCCGAAAGATAAACTTATAGGTGATGCAAAAAATGTAACACCCTGTATACTGAGAAGAATTTACTGGAGAAAAACGCAAAATACGAGTATCATTAAGTATTTCACCTACATTCAATTTGCATCGATGGAAATTTTTGTAAATAAGTCGAAAACTCTGACAGATACGAGAATAATGCAACAAACTAAAAAGCTAAAGAAATAAACAGAAAGTTTAAATTTTATATCAGAATTGCGGACAAGCTTTGAGGATGCCTGCGTGCGACATGTATGTCAGTCACTCATTTTTATTTTTATAGGTCGGGTTCCCTAAGATAATGCGATTATAATATTTTTTGACTTTATCCAATGTTATCCTCTACTAGGCAGATCATTATTACTTAATACATAACAAATAAATACAGCATGTAACAAAGTAATGAAATGGCGATATATCTCAAGTACCACATACCTGAATTAAATGAAAATTTGTACATTTAGGTATGAAATTATGCCGAATCCAATGGCGGGTTCCGCATTGCTGCCAAGTTTACCGTTTTTCTGTTATGAATGGAACATTTTTTTTTATGCAACACCCTATATACATTTTTATTATATTCTTATTTGATAAACACGCTCCGATAGTAAGTTACAAAACCAAGGGCAGAGTGGTTAACTCCTAATTTAAAAATGTTAATTGAAGATAAAAATAAAGCTTTACAAAAATATAAAACATCTCATTTTCAAGTCGATTGGAATAATTATTACAACTTAGAAATCTTTCCGTGTCAATGATAAGACGAGAAAAACAAAACTATCTTAATTCAGTTGCTGCTAGGCGTGAGCATCGTAGAACTTGGTCTGCTTTGCGTAATCTCAATATACATTGTAAGGTCGGGCAGAGTTGCCAGCTAATCTTTCAGACCCCAATTCTATTAATTCTTATTTTTCAAAATTTTTTCAATATGTATCCGGTAATTGCGATAATAAAATAAATTTTTATAGCAAGAGTTACTCCTCAAGAAGTACTCAGTTCTCGTTCAAATTAAGTAATGTTGAAGAAGTTAATACAATTCTATATTCTCTAAAAAGAGATAGCATTGGTTCTGATAATATTTCACTTAGAATGTTGAGATATTGTAGTCCATATATTATATAAACAAATTTTCGATTTTGCCATTTTTAACAACATAGTGCCCGAAGTGCAGTGTGGCTTTAGACCCGGATTTAGTACTTCCACTGCTCTTGCAACTATTACCAATAACATTTTTGTAAATACTGATCAGGGTCTTGTCACTGCGCTCGTGTTACTTGACTATTCAAAAGCCTTTGACACTATCAACCATAACTTGCTCTTAGCCAAATTGAAATATTTCGGCTTTGATAACGTCTCAGTAAAATTAATTAAATCCTATCTATCATGCAGATCGCAGAAAATCTCTTATAATAACTATGAGTCACAAGAACTTTCTATATTGTCTGGTGTACTTCAAGGGTCTGTCCTGTGACCTCAGCATTTATACTTCTGACATTTTATCGTCTCTTAATAATTGTAAGATAATAGAATACGCAGATGACATCCAGATTTATTTTTATTATGTAATTAATACTTTGTCTAAAGAACATAATCTAAATTTAAATTCAAAAAAATCTAATGTGATGATATTTGGTAATAGGGACAAATGCAACTTTTTAGCTTCAAACCTGAATATCTCCATCGACAATAATGTATTAAATTTTGTTGAAGAGGCTCGGAATTTGGGTATAATTTTCGACTAATTTGCGTTTCAGCAGTCACGTGCAGGAACTTAGACGAAAGGCGTTTTTTAAATTAAAAATATTATTTGCCAATCGTCATATTCTTAATTTTCATCTAAGAAAAATGCTCACAGAATCCCTAATTCTTTCACAATTTAATTATGGTAATTTTATTTATTTTCCATGTCTGAATTCTTTGGAAAAAAATAAAATACAGGTCATAAAAAATTCATGTTGTCGTTTAATTTTTGATATATCTAGAAGAGAACATATTTCTTATAAAATAAATGAATTAAATTGGTTACGTATGGAAAATCGATGGATACATTATCTGGGAAATTTTGTTTTTAAACTTATTAATGATCCCAAATCCAGTTGTTCTTTGAATAACATATTTCAAACTAGTGAATCACAGCATTCAGTTATTGTAAGATTAAAGGATAAATTCACAATCCCTCATTTTCGAACAACGTTGTTTAAAAGATCTTTTTCATACTTTTCAATTTCCCTTTTGAATTTATTGCCTAGAGAATTCAGACTTTTCAATTTTAATAAGTTTAAATTTAAATTAAAACACTTTATTTTAGATAAGCAAAAGGCTTCCAGGACTTTTCTGTCATAGCTTAAGCTCATTTTAATCTGTGGGCTTGGATCTTCCCAAAGAAACACCTTAGCTATTTTATATTCCTTCCGTACTTCTTTAATTTTAATTTCGTCGCCCTCGCACACTTTGTAACCTTGAATATTATTATTCACACATATTTTTGTGATATAAGAATTTAACAAAAAAATTTTGTGTCAGTCTGTTTTGCCATGTTAACAAACAAACCGCCATTTTTTGTCAACTAATTATGTATCTTATTTTCTTATGCATTCCATAGCACAAGATAGTCTCTCTGCTGGTTAAGTAGAGTAGTATTTATTTGCTAGACTTCGCCAGCGCAGGGATGATTCCTGGCAGTTTTAATATAATGTTCTTGTTTGTCTTTATATGTTTATTAAAGGCCTTATTTATTTTATTTATATTATATTGCTTTTTTAAAATCTGCTTAAAATTCTCAATACTTTTTATTAAGAACATTTTTTATGAAAGTCAACAGCTTTTGCAAAAATAAGGGTCTAATATCCATAATTTAATGTATTACTTTTTATTAAAATACCTGATATGTTTGACAATGACAGTTTTGTTGTTTTACAAAAGTGGATCGTTTAACTGAAACCTAAAGAATTGAAATTTAATTATACTGGGTTATGGGAATAGAATGCGAAACTTGCAAGATGTTTGTAACATTTTTAACAAAAAATATCTTAACAGACATTCAATAACTAAATCTACCGTAAGCAAATTAACAAAAAATTTCCTGAAACTGAAAAGGTAAAACATGCTGTACGTTCTGGCAGACCGGAAAGCACAATAATTCGTCATCTTGCTACCAAAACACTAGCAAATCAACGTCTCAACTTTAAAAGTGGGTTGTAAAAAACCACGGAAACAATACAATAAAAAAATCAATACCTAATACAACAAATAATAAATTAATAAAACTACTTAAGGTGTTTAAATGTTGTCCATTTACTTCCTGACAGTAGGCCAAATACTGTGGGAAAACATTTAATACATTAAAAAGAATGCCAGCCTCCTCGATTCGTCTACATTCGATTTCTATTCGCTCCTTTAAATCCCCGAGGTTAGTCGGCTTAATTTTATATAACACATTTTTAAGGTGTCCCCACAAAAAGTAGTCGACGGGCGTCAAGTCTGGAGACCGTTGTGGCCATTATTGTACCCCTACGTCCAATTCATCTTCTAAAAAACACATTGATCAAATATTCCCGAACATTCCGAGCAAGATGCGATGGAGCACCATCCTGCCGAAAAACCATATTTAACAATTACCTAAAAAAATCAGGTTTAAATACTTTATACAGCAGATAAATTTCGGACTGTGACAATTTCGGCCCTTAAAAGATTCAAATATCTTTCTCCAGTTAATATATCTTCCATGAAGAAGGGACCGATTATTTTTGCACCCTATATACCACACCAAACATTTATGTTTGGGGGAAATTGGGTATTATTATTTTCACATATTCAATGTGGGTTTTAACTAGCCCAATATCGACAATTATGCAACTTTTCCACTCAAAAAAAAGTTTTCCTCAGAATAAATATTTTGATTGACAAATTTTAGATTGGTATTGCAACGTTCTATCATGATTTTACAAAATTCGAATACCCTATCGTGATCATCCTCAGAGAGTTCTTGCACGAAAGTTATTTGGTATAGATGAAACTTTTTGGTTTTTAGGAGCCGTTCTACGGATATGTGTAAGACGGCATTTTTTCTCCCTAATGTTCTGGTAGAAAGGTGCGGATTTTTTTCTAAATCGATTAAAACAATCAGAGCCTTATCACCATCTGTTGCGCTTTTAGGTCTGCTAGGACGTACAGCATATTTTACCTTTCCAGTTTCACTAAATTTTGTGTTAATTTTACTTACAGTAAATTTAGTTATTAGATTTCCCTTAGGATATTTGTGATTAAAAATGTTACAAACATTTTGCAGGTTTTGCATTATATCTCTATAACCCAGTGTAATAAAATTACAATTTTTTGTGTTTCAGTTAAACGATCAATTTTTGTAAGTCAACAAAATTGACATTGTCAAACATGTCATATAATAAAAGGTAATATATTAAATTATGTAACTTAGATCTTTATTTTTGAAATTCGAGGTCCAGTTAGGTGTACATAGTCAAAATAGTCATTATTTAGAAAAACTTTGTAATTTACGTTATCGGAAATAGCTTCTTGTCACTGTTATAAGGTAAATCAGGGTTAGATGCCTCACTTAAGCAAAATATGTGATTAAAAATTCAAATAATATTTTAAATTAAAAAGCCTATGATAAAAAAATAACATATTTATTTAGACACGACATAACATGTTTAAAAAACTTAAAATTTTTATTTTTTTTTTGTAAAAATTTTTTAACAAAAACAACTTTTTTGGCCATCTCTCCCGGCAGGAGTTGCCCTTGCAGTTTGGGTCAGGTGCCCCACTCTGGGAGAGTCGCCCCATAAAGGAAAAGAAGGAACTTTCATTATTTTTATCATCTTAACATACATAAATAAGATTATTAAAAATAACAGGAAATTTTTAACTTAAACTTATTTTCTAATAATATGACAAAGACTCTCAGTTTATAAGAATACTTTTTTCTTGGCACGGTCATGATTTGCAGCCCATAGTTTTTCACGTCCACATGTGACGCAGTGGTCCCCATATATTGTACTCGTCTCATGAAACCACTTGTCACATCCCAAACATTTTAACCAATCTGCCTTGTTAGTTGTTTCATAATAATTTTCCCAGCATTCTATGCAAGATTCTGATTCCTTAGCAGAACTTGTAGATGGGGACCTTTTACCCTTTTTTACATAAACAGCAAGTGGTTCATCATCCGAGGAGGAAAAATCGTCTTCAATATTTTTTTTTTATTTTGGGTTTCGCTTTGTCAAAACTTCGGCAGATTGCTTCTTTCGTTTTTTAATTTATTTTGGAAGAATTGTCACCGGACTAATATCTTGCAGATATTTTGAAGGGGTTTTATTTGGATGAACACCATCTGGTACTATCATTGAGCTTGTACCTGGAACCGGTTCTTGTTCTACGCTAACTTTATCTAAAATAGATTTGTCGGACTGAGCTTTTTCCGGGGCTGCCTCAAAAACAGAATATGGGTTTTAATGTTCCTTTAAAGAAGAGCTCTTTTTACCTGTAGAATTTTCCACTGTATGTTGAGAATTTTATCCGAAATGTGATAAAAATGGTCAGGAATGGCCGCCGGATCAATTAAAATTCCTGATGCCCAAACCCAGAGACATTTCAACATTTGCTATACCCCATGCAGCTCCTATGATTTTACCAACTTGCAGGCGAGTAAGACGTCTCCCAGGGTGATTTATCATCCATTGTTGGCTTCTTTCCTTAAAAAATGTTTTAAGGGCCGGAAAAATGATCTGTCAAGTGGCTGTATGGCTTGGGTGCAATGGCTTGGTAAGCACACTTCTTGCACACACTGTTCTGCGAAGTTGAGCATTTCCATAGAATTCCTATGGGATGAATGTCGTATTTATTTTAAAAACTATTAGGACCAGGAGGCTTTTTAGGAACAAAATGTTCTTGAAGCCATTTTAGAAAGAGGTCTGATGAGATATAGGACGACTTTTTGTTCATAAAAACTGTTGACCCTGGTGGAGGTCCATCTTTAAATTCCTGCTTTTCTCTTATCCTTTAAATTTTATTGGTGGTATAAAATTGCCTTCGGCATTGCAGCAAGCTATTATTGTTACGTTCTCACCTCTTTCACTTGAACTGAGTACATGGACATCTTTGGCTCCCTTAGTTGCAATAACTTTTCCGGCTTCGTTGTTGATTTGAAACAAAATTTTTTAAATTAAAATTGAAAAAAATATTACTCGGTTTTAAAAACATGTTGTATTCCGTGTAAACCTCATAAGCAAATCAAAAAATGTATTTATTTTGTCATTACCTTCTGCCCTAGCAATAGACAATCCTTGAGCTGCTCTAACACTCACTTCTTGGTTACGTCGCAAAAACGAGTTAAGCCAGTCATAGCCTGCCATTTGTGTTTCACGATTAAATCTGTGCTTAATTTTCAATTTTTCAGCAAACTGATAAGCAAGGGATCTAAGTGACTCTCTATCAAGCGCAAAACCACATTTTTCCAATTTCTGTACATGTTTTACTAGTCGTTTTTCATTTAGAGTGCCTAAGCATCCTTCAGGGCCTAGAGGAAGATCCCTGGTAATTCCTGATTTGATTCGCCGACGTAAAGTTCTAGATGGTACACCAAAGGCAGCTGAAGCTTCATTAGTGCACACATCTCACCAGAATTTATAGCCTCAATAGCAGCTACTAAATGTTCTTCACGCCACTGTTTTCTTGGCTTAGCAGATTGTTTTCGTTTGTATCGGATCGGCATATTATCTAAAATAAAATTTAGTCATTAATATACTATCTCAATTTACAAAATACAAACATTCATATGGGGCATCTATCCCGTATTATTTTTGGCCATCTATCCTTTTTGTACGGGAGAGATGCCCCAGTATATTAAAATGCACCAGTAAAGAATTTGTCAACCATTTTATATTCTAAAGTAAGCCAATAGACCCTTTCAAACAAAGATTCAAGAATACAGCTGTAAAAATTAAACGAAAACATTTTTCGCTGCGATATGTGCTCACCTAAATTAGATCATAGTAGTAATTTATCAATTCTTACCTGTTTTTCTTAAATATTTCATGATTGAAGACATATTATTGGATTATTAATTGTGCCTCTCGCTAAACACACAACAAGTAAACAACCACCATACTTATGGCGCCAACTAACGATTAGGCCCGAATATTTGCCGATCGGGGCATCTGTACCGGTGGGGCATGTAACCCGGAATTACCTTATATAAGTGACACAAAAGAATTCATTCTAAAAACCGTAATATAAGTACCATCGTCACCAAATGTAACTGAGACAGCATTATATTAGCTCTTGAACTGTTATATCATTTTTCCTGTCAAATATTTATCAAATTATGAATTTTAGGTTAAAGACAATGCGTTTATGCAGTATTGAATTGAATAGCTGGCAGAAAGTATCAAAAAGAGTTCAAAAACAAATTTAAAAATAGGCGTACTTAAAATAAAAATAAATATCTTATCTTTAACTTGAGCTTTAAATTATCTTGAAGTTCAGGTCTACTTAACGTTTCTAAAGCGGATAGTCTGTCTTGGCCCAACTCTTCAACAAAATTTATAAGCCCTTGAAAAACCCCTGGATTTTCAGACAAAGCCGTTTCATCATGGCCACGTAGTGCCAGTTCGAATGCCCCACAACATTTTACACAATCTATAATTTTGTTTAAAATATAACGATTTTTGGATACATTTTCATTAAAATTTCTAAGGGATTTTCTATAAACTGTGTCTAGCTGAGTGCGAATATCAACCTTCCGACCGTAGCATAGTTCACCGAACATTTCATGTGATCTGCAGAAAACGCATATTTTTTTATTTTTTCTTTTAAGTGTCTTAAGTCTTTAACACCGGTTTTGCACCATAATGAGTCCGACTAGTCCTTAGAAAACAACAAACAAACATAACGCGACCACTTACCTTGAATTCGGTTATTTTCACAAAATTAAGTTCGTTAGCACTCTTTAGTTGTTTAATTTTTTGCACTACCGACATTTTATTTTGTCGATGTTATGGCGCGACTGATCGATCGAATTATGAGAATAGATCGGCTGATGACCCAAATCGCGATTTCATATTCCATTTGCTATCACGATCGGCTGCCGCTCGGTAGCTGTGAAATCTTCGGGTACTTTCGTCAAGCTTTAAGGTAATCAGGGCAATTCGGACTGCCCAGCCTAGCTTAGTATAACGTATTTTATTATACCTAAGGAACGCAACGAGACCATTCGAACCGCTGCGCGCGGCTAATAGTGTAGCGTATTTAACTTTTAGTAACAACTATTAGGAGGGACGCACAGTCAAACGAATAATTTATTTTCTGAAATATTTTTGAGGGTCATTGACCAAATGACCCTATGGAAGAGCCGCAGTTGCTCTTATTTTTTATTTAGTTTTTATTTTCTGTATAAACCACCTCCGAATCCTTCATTTAACTTAATTTTTATTTTATTTTACTTGCTGTATAAACCCACCTTTAGTATCACTCATGAAAAGTAATCCAATCACAAATTTGTATGCTTTTCGACCAACAAAATTTTTTAAATTAAAATTGAAATAAAACTCATGATTACCCTTAACTTTCATAAAAAATAAACCTAATTCTTTAATAATCATAAACGAAAACTTAAATAAATAACTTAATATTTTGTCATTTAACCATTCATTATGTTCGATAACGTTGCGCAATCTCTGACTGCTTAAGACCAAGTCTCTTGTATATTCAGAGGTTGTTTCGTTCCAAGCTCGAACGATTGATTGTCGAAGTTCATCTTGATTACAAGACCGTAATCCTTCCATATAAATTTGTTTGGTCACTTGCCCCCAGACGTTTTCAATTGGATTCAAATCAGGGCTTTTTGAAATCCAGGGCAAAGTTTAGATATTATGATTTCGCAATATATTTTGCACTACTCTAGCTCTATGTATATATTATCATATTGAAATAGAAAGTTGTCTCCAAAAATTGGCCTCACAGAAGATAATATAATTTTTTCTAGTATATTGCAGTAAACATCTGCATTAAGCCGTTCTTCAATCACTGCACACACTCCTGGACCCCTGATACTTATCCAGTCCCAAACGTTTACAGAAAACGACCAGTCTGGTTTATTTTCCGTGTATATCATTCATCATACCTCATCCCAATAGGTCTATACACGGGCAGTGTTGCATTATGGCATGATTGAAACGTTTTCTCGTCAGAAAATACCACAATCTTCCAGAAATTATCTTGATTTTCATATTCCTTTGCAAATTCCAACCTTCTTTGCTTATTAAATTTTATAAGGAATATTTTATTAAAAGCAGCACGGTTCCTCAGGTTTGTTAACCGTATCCTTCTTCTAGCAGCATTTGCAGAACCTGAGAAATTGTTTTCTTCTTTAGCCTTTACTGTTGTTTGATGAAAAGGATTGTTTCTAAGATTGTTCATGGTCTTGATTCGGTGTTGAAACTTTTGGACGTCCCGCCTTTGGTCTCTCAATGATACCACCATATTCTGCAATTGCAAAATGGTATTTTTGCGTACATACACTTCTACTGCAATTTCTCTAATTTTTTTCCAATCCGAAGTCGAGTAAAAATTATTGACTTTTGTTCCTCTGTTAGCTTCTGCATGATGTATAAAATGTAAAATGGGTAATTTTTGTCCCAGTTACTTTTGGAGACGATGGTACCTATGTTTGCAAAATAGTACTGAAATATAAATCATAAATATAAACGTTGGCTACAGTTAGCCTTAGTTGATTGATATTTCCTTCTCAGGATTAAACGGTTTTCACGAAGAGCCTCGCGACATCACGGTTTACGTCGGCCAGAAAGCCCACTTCGCCTGCTATGTAGACGCCATTCCTCCACCCCGAATTCGGTGGTTAAAAGACGAACGACCTTTGCAGATTGTCGATCTACGGATGACGGCGTTGCCATCTGGTGCATTGGAAATCGACGAAGTTGTGGAAAGTGATCAGGGATCGTACAGGTAAGGTAATAATAGCAGATTACATAGTAGCTAAAGCTGATAAATCATTCTATTTGTTTAGTAATTTTTAAGCTAATTTATTAGACTAACAGTTGCTATGTTGCCTTCCTATATTATGGTTTCTCGGTTTCTTTATAGCTTGCTTACTTTGCTGTATAAGGAAACAGGTAAAATAGCTGTTTTTGGGTTAGAGAACTTGACACATGTTTCAACGCGATGGAAGGCAGCCTAGAAATTATTCAAAATTATTCAGAGCGTGTATTTTTTTCAGGCTGCATTTGAAGAGATATTACAAAATAAATTTTACATCTTATACCCACATTTCCGCTTCTACAAAATGGTGCATTCAGATTTAAAATTCGGCATTTCGTCTTCGAAGTCTCATCATCAACTTCTTGTTTTTAAATACGGACCTTGTTATTTCATTTTTGATAAGCGTTTGACATGCCAAAATCAACGATGTATCATACTTAATGTAAAGAAAAATTAAGATTTAGATAGTTGCGGAAAACAAGAATAGAGACGGAACACAAGGATCTTGTCAAATTCATAAAGGAGAATTTTAAAAACTCTAAATGTATGAGGGCTTTACATCATTGGTTTTGAGAGGCCAAGGGCTTCTTAAAAATGAAATAAAAGTCCAGGTCCGTATTAAAAAAAATGAAATGGTGGCTATAATTTTTTTTGTAATAACTATTGAAATGCAGCCTGGAAAAAAAAAGAAAATGACGATTTTTGGCTTTTTACGGATGTCTTCGGAAGTGTGGAGTTTTCCAAGTTTGTCAACGGCATATTATTCGAGATTAGGTTCCCCTTAATTTAACCAACCTCGTATTCCTTACGGTTTTTTAGATGCCAATGCCGTCTATCTGTATAAATTTTATATTTTATTAGAATAATAATTATTTTTTACGGAATTTTCCAAATTAATTTAAGAGAGTTTTAGTATGTGATTATAAACAGGTCATGATAAAAATGTTTACAGTTAACGCGTTTTGAGATTAACCGTGCGTCACATAAACTACGTCATCAAATCCATATGAATCAAATCAAGATGTTGTGGGTGAAAAAGTCAAATAAGGTTCTGTGTTGATATGCGCTAACGGGCGAATTCTAAAATACGCTGGGTGTACAGCCTTAGCCTTAGAGGTTCGCCGCTTGGAATTTTTAGTCCGTAATTTAAAACTACGTGTTCTGCGTGAAATTTCGTCTCAATAGAAAAAGCTTAACACAATTAGTTTTTACGTTAAACTGAATATTTTAGCAACACCGAGTTTGTCTTTTTAACTAAGATAACAGTAAGCTGAAAATTTTACCAAATCTATTGTATTTCGGTACTTTTGTTTCTGTATATAAAAAAATCGTCCCCATTTTTCATATTACGTTTTATTAACTTTATTTTTCAACATAACATAATATTAATTTTTTATTTAATACCTACTTCAAAATAAGTTCACTACAAGAAAAAAATTACTTACAAAATATACACAAATTATACTGAATCAATAAAGATCATCAGATTCTGAATCTGAAGCTTCACTAGTATTTATTATAAGTAGTTCAAATTCAATGTCAATTATAAAATGTTCTCTTTCATACCAGTTCTTAATTCGTTTTTCAGTGTGTTTCACACAGTTTTCCTGTACTTCTGCAGTACTTTGTCCCAATGACTAGTCCCACATACCAAGAACTTTTTCATCGCCATAGCCACCTCTACCCATGTTTATTGTAATACGACTTAGCCCAAATTAGTTCAATGGCACTAAAGTCACAAGGTTATGGTGGAAGTCTTAAAACTTCATGACGATGTTGTCTTGGTAATTGGTCAATTGCATAAACATTCTCTTTTCTATTCATTTTTGTTAATTGTAACAAGTCGGGTTTCAAAAGATTTGTTCCAAATGTGATGTTGTTCTTTTTTAACCAATTTATTATGTCTTTTGTAGTGGCAGATGAAGGTTGTTTCTCTATAAGAACACTATGATATGGCCATTTCCCATTACTATTAAAGATGGCTCTACTAAATTTGGAATTAACTGAATTGAGACCCATTTAGTAAATGTACTATAGTCATTGGTTTTGAACAGAATGATAAGCTGGTATTCTGAACAAAACCTTTTGAAGATCCAGCGTGAAGAATGATAAAACGCTTACCATCATACCCTTCTGGCGTTTATATACTTTTTATGTTTTGATCTTGCCATGGCATTGTTTTATTTCTTTTAGCATAAAACCATGTTTCGTCTAGAAAAATCAATTGTCGCTGATATACACTAGAAATATCATTGATATATTTGCGTAAAAAAACAAGCTCTAAGAGAAGAAATATGGGTTTTTTCGATTAATGCCTTTCTGTTATCATCCTTTCTAAATTTAAAGACCAATTCATTCATCAGAATACGCAGAGAGGTATCACTAATATGTACAATTTCTTTAATTTTTAGCTCTTCATTTAGGCCCTTAATCGCAGCTGCGACCCTCTAAAATTCAATAATTTATTAATAAAAATATTTCGTCTTTTGTATCTTGAAAAAAGTTATTTACCTCTTGAACAGATGTTACAGTTCCTAAAGGTCTTTCATTGCTTTTCTTCAACTTAAAATATTCACAGAGGTAAAGCACCAATTGCTGGGCTTGCCTGTGCAGAATTTTTCCAGGCATTTTCTACAAAATTATATTAATAAAATAAATGAAAATACAGGATATGATAAGGTGTCTTTATATGAAATTGCTTGCAGTCAGAAATTGATTGGTTAAATAAAAACCGATAATGATGAAAATAATACTTACCGATATTTCGAAATTTCAAAAGAGGAACTTCAAAAAAATTGATTTAATTACAAATATAGGGAAGAAAACTTAAGAAAATTCGATAGCAAAAAATACAAATTCAAATCCAACTCATGATCAGCTGACAAATATCAATATTGACAATCGCACAAAGATGAGCTCAATAAGGAATGTGTGTGTTGTTTTCGGTAAATGATGACGCACGGGTAATCTCAAAACGGGACAACTGTAGTTAATTTTGCCAAATAAAAAAGTAAACTTACTAAAAAAAATCTTTTAAATGTAAATATGAAGATCAAAATCAGGATAAATGCACAAAATGGGTTTTATTTAGTTAAAACACGCTGAAGAAGTCTTACGAGAAACCTTAAAAACACATGCCTACAAGTGCCTAGTAAATCTCATGGAAAATAAAAATCCACAAATTATTAGTTTTCGGTTATTCCTCGCGGAATACAAACTATTATATTGGTTATTTGGACTTATGCGTACATTTTTTTATTCTTAAGTTTATTGCTATTTATAAGAAGAATACAGAAATAATAAAAAAATGCTAAATTTTGTACCAGGAAAATGTTTGTTAGAAATATAAGTTTTTGTTTCTTAATAAAAAAATGCCCTTAATTGTTGGTGTCAATAAAATATTGCACCTTTAAGCACTCGTTTCTTGGTCAGCCAGTGCTTTGTTAAATGTATTTATGCCTCTATGCGTATGATGACCAAAGAAACATGATAAGTCAATTTGGATGTAAGCTTGCTTTAAAATAGTTTTATGATGGCATTGATAAACCTCTATGGTTTTGTCGATATCCTGGAAAAGAAAAATTTTAGTTCAAATCAATATTTACTTTTAAAAAAAATGGCTTCAGGATATCTGTAAGATATTTATCATAAAACTACTTAACTCAAGTGATTTTGACTTGACTTGTTTGTTTTATGGCTTTGCTGCAAGGCCTTGCTCTCCGTCCGGGGCTTATTCAGAGCTGGGGCAACCCTCCCAGATGATTTACAGCTCATTCCAGTTTGGAGACGTTATCGGTAGGATATCCGGATGGCGAGCTCTAAGCTCCCGGACACCCCGAAACTTTCAAATACTTCTTAATTTTTCCTCTTTTATTTTGGAAATGCATCTTGGCTTCCACTAGGTGCCCCTTGAGAGTACTACTGGTATCACGAGATGATCCTTTCTTTCAAGCTATCCCCTTACCCCTCCCACTCCCGCTACATAGCGGCCATTGCGCTAATATTCTTTGTAGAACTGCGGCAGACAAACAGGATAGGATGTAGGAACAACTAGGTCTCACACGTTCACAGCGTCTACTCCCTTTCTAGCGGGGTCGTTAGTTTCCATACTGAGCGGCTGAGTCTCCCGCTTCCCCCCGAAATAAAACAAAAAAAACCGAACACGAGGAATCAGTTATGTTAATACACGGAGGTCTGCCATAAGTGATTTTATTCTTGATTTAACTTTATCAGCTTCTTAATAAACACCAGCTTACCTTTCTTTTCTTGAGAATTCTATTATGTCTAATAAATTTTAAGAATTTTTATACCCAAACATTTAGGTTTTATCTTATATATATATATATATATATATATATATATATATATATATATATATAAATATATATTTTTTTTTGTTTTTTATTTTCTTTCTATTTATTAACGTTTCGGTCTATTTTGACCTTTTTCAGAATACAATTACAATTTTTTACTTTCACTTACCTAGGAACAATCAATCTAGCAAAGTGCATTGCTTCAGTCATAAACTATGATTTTCTGGATAATTTATCATAAAACACAAATTAGTTTTAGTAATTATCCGTAAATACATTTAACACGACGTTTAGTATGACAATCCACAACAGTAAAATAAAAACAGTAAACATATATTGGACAGAGAAATTTTCAGACTGAATGTCGATGTGAGATTATTATTGTTATTGCTATGGGTGACTTCTTCTGTAAATTTTTTCTAAGATTTAATTCGATTATAAGGTATCTGCTACACAAAACTGGAATTCCTTTCAAATATTATTATTTTAGGATGTTGTAATATATTTTACTAAGATGTTTTATTTCGGTTTTTGAGTTTATAGCGTTCGGGTTATTTTTAATTTCAATCATTTCCAAAAACTCTCGCTTTTTTGTATGATTTTCTGTTCTTAATATTTTAGTGTTTTCATAGTTAAAAATATGATTTTTTTCTTGACAGTGGTCGGTAAAGGCGGTCTTATTTTTTTTGTCGTATTTGTGGCTGTTAATTCTATTTTTCAAATATTGACTGGTTTGACCGATGTACACGCCATTGCAATTTTGACATGGGATTTCGTACACTACGTGAGATTTTTTATTTTTGGGAATTTTTGATTTCAGTTGACTGAAATTATTTTTTAATAGTTGATATCCTTTATGTGCGATTGTAATGTTATGAGGCTTGAATATATTTTTTAACTTTTCTGATAGACCCTTAACATATGGCAAAGAAAGATACTTATTTTTTTGTTTTTGGTGTTCCGAAGGATTTGTTTTTTGTAGTTGATTGTAAAAAATATGAATACGTTTTTGAAAATTGTGTTAATTAGACGATCAGGATAGTTGTTTAATTTGAGTGCATCTTTTGCTTTTTTTTATAGCATTTTGTCTAAATTTGTGTAAGATAATTTAATTGCGCGATCAGCAAGTCCTATGATAACTGACTTTTTTGTGAAAGTGGATGTTGGGAGTTAAAATATAGGTATCTAGAGGACCATGTTTCTTTAGTATATCATTCTGTTTGTATAAAATTGGTGTTTCGGTGCAACGTTAAGTCTAAAAAAATTATTTTGTTATCTTTTTCGTTGCTTAATACAGATTCTTCGAGGTCTTCCATAATTAGCTGAGCAACTACGCTAGATATTGATGCACCCATTGCACATCTTTCTATTTGTTTATAAAAAGTCTCATTATACATAAAATATGTTGAATTTAAAGTTAATTTTACAACTTCTAAGAAATCATTCAAAGGTATATCAGTATATGTTTTAAGTTTATTCCACTTTTTTGTAATAATTTCATTTGCCAGTTGTACAGGTATGTTTGAGTATAAGGATATTACATCTAGAGATATTAGTATTTAATTATCTGGCAAAACAACATTTTTTATTTTGTTTTTAAAATCTATAGAATCTTTGATATAGTAATTATTTTGATTTATAATTTTTTGAATTATGTTTTTAAGAAATTTTGAAATGTTTTCTAAAGGTGATTGTATACATGACACGATGGGCCTAAGAGGAATATCTTGTTTATTGGTAAACCATAAAATAAATAAAAAAAATAAATAGGGGTTGTGCGTTTTGAATTTTAATTTTTTTTGCTGTTTGTGAAGAAATATACATTTAGTTAAAAAATATATTCAAGCCTCATAACATTACAATCGCACATAAGGGATATCAACTATTAACAAATAATTTCAAAATATATATAAAAGTTACGGTCCAAGAAAACCTACCTATATATATATATATATATATATATATATATATATATATATATATATATATATATATATATATAATATATATATATATATATATATATATATATATATATATATATATATATATATATATATATATATATATATATATATATATATATATATATATATATATATATATATATATATATATATATATATATATATATATATATATATATATATATATATATATATATATATATATATATATATATATATATATATATATATATATATATATATATATATATATATATATATATATGTACACTAGAGAAAATTCATACATATTCTCATAAGTATATCAAGTCTTAGGATATTAATGCTTTGTATATGAACTTTTTAAGTTTGTCGATTATTAGTTTTAAGATTTCTTGATAAAATATATCTTAAGACATAATCACCTTATAAACCCACTTCATACATTTTTTGTTGTTGCTATGGGTGTTAAGACGTCTAAATAAACATTCTTTTTAGAAAATAAACACCTTGTAAACACACTTCATAAATATTTTATTAATAATAGGTTTGCCTGGATAAACATTCGGAATCTTGTTCACAAAACTTGTTTTTATGTATTTAATTATTTTAAGTTCACATTTTTATGACGCAGTCTAGTTTTCCGGCATGCCACGGATATTCCCTGTAAAATGAATTTTCTTAAACCATATTTAAAAGTAAACAATTACAAAAGAAAAGTAAAAAGTTCGTACACTTTAAATGATACACATATTTGTCCACATCATTAACCGAATCTGCCCATTTAAATTTAGAAATATTACATCACGCTCAGCAACTGCGACATCTTCCGTCGACTTGACAAAGTCTTAAATGGGGGTATTAGGTTTTAAGACGGGTTTATTGTGGGATAGGTAAAGTACATTTATACTCAATGAAGAACTATAGTCTTATGATAGCAGAAGTTAGGACCAAATAGTGTTACAAACACTAACACCATTTTATTTGTACCAAACAAGGTATCTGTAAGCTTACATTTTGAATTAAACTAGGAATTTTAGTAAAAATAGGAAAGTACATACAAATATTGTTAAAAAACTTTCGCAAATGACTTTTTAACTTCTCTTAGCTAAAGTAAACATTCATTTTGATAAAAATAAATCGTTGCAGCAAAACCAAAACGTTTCATGTTATTTTCCAGTATAGCGCCAATTTTCGAAACGCGTGTGTCCTATATTTCGAAAATATAGATATTGACGATAAATTTAGATACGCAGAAAAAAATTGTGATAAAAATGATCTTTGACGCAGTTATTATAATTCAGGAATATTCAGATAAAATTTTAATGAGGGCATTTTTATATTAAGTTGATTTTTTTTATAAATGTTTCCTCGTCATTTCCACAATATTAGAATTTACAAATCATTCTTAAGAGTTTTTGGATTGAATTAGATAACTCTTAAATACATTAAAACTTATGGTGGATGGATGAGATTAGAAGTAATAAGTGTAAATTAAAGAAAGAATAAATTTACTTAAGAATGAAAGATCTTTTAAGATAGGGTCATTTCAGCTTTAAGGCATACTTAACAACTTCCTGAAGAATTGTTAAACTTAAGGTTTTACCAGTATCCTCAAGACCTTTATAAATATTAAATTGTTTCTTGGGGATACAAAATATCTCTTTATACGTTTATATTTATACATTCTTTTAGGTGTAATGCATCAGGTCTAAACTCTTACAAGCTCAGCAATAAGGCAGTCCTGTACATTAACGGAGATCAAGAGCAAGCTGCTCACGTAGCGCCGCCCACCTTCATAGCTCAACCGAAGCCAGCTACTGTGGTTGAAGGCCAAAACGTGTCGCTCGATTGTGCAGCCAACGGCAATCCTAGACCTACAATCACCTGGTTGAAGGATGGATTTGCGATAGACATGAAGTAAGATATTAAAACAAATTTTTATTGTTTGTAATAAATAGTATAAGTCGTTCTAGTTTAAAATAGTAAATCTTAGGGGAGGGGGAAGTCTGATTAATTTCAAAAGTAAATGCTTATTATTCTAAAAAATTATTAAAATTGAAAGTATTCGGTAGTTTGGATAGAGGGTTGAACCCGAAAATATTCAAGCGCCCTCGAATTGAGCTGGCAAGTTGCATTTGAGCATAGCGAAAAACATGTCTAGTACAAGTGGCAGTTTATACTTATACTATATAGCAAAGATTAAAGGGTCTTATAACCACATCTAAATGTTACCAGATAAAGTATTCTTCTGAGTGGTCTAAAACTGCAAAATCGCGACTTGTATGTCTCTTTTTACAAAAATTCAACAGAATTTGTAGGCTACTTTAGTTCTCAACGCCGAACTTTAGCCTTAATACAAAAGGTATCAGCTTGAACATTGAGTAGAGTTACAAAACCAGCCGTATCGTCTAGCTTCTTTACATGTACAAATAGCTTTCCGCATGTGTTAGTCAACCTTCAACTGCGAAGGGATTGGTACTTGGAGATTGAATGAGAATTCCAAGAAACAGGGTATTTGCAAGCCATAGTAAATTTTGAAGGTAGGATATATTCTTGTTTATCTTCAGTTATTTATTAGCAAGTAGAAATTTGGCAGGTGTATGTTATATCAGGCAGGTTAGCGTGCAGTTTGCCTAGACTATTTTTAAAATATATTGACATATATTCTGAGGAAAATTGAAATATATTGTAATAAATAAAAAAATATAATAAAAAAATAATTAATAATTTATTGGGATGGTGGTGTGATTTATTATAGAGATGTTACATTTGTTCTATTATATTATATGATGTTAGATTTGGTTATTTAAGTTATTACATTGGTTACCACGGCTACTCAGTTAGGCTAGTGTTTTTCGAGATGATTTTAGACTTTATCGCCAAACTTTAGGAGTTGGACATAAAGAAAGAAACTGGAAGATATTGATCAAAAACACAATAATTTAACCTGAGATTACACTAATAAAGAAAACAATTATATTTAAAAACAACAATTCAGATTTATTGTGATATCTAAGTTCAACAAGCACAAAACAGAGAGCACACAACACAAATTTGCAAATAACCAATCCTTTGTTAATAATTTACCCAAATTACGTTTAAATTTAACACTGTGATTTATGCACTTTATTAAATTTTACCCAAATTTTCACATAGATGTAAAGGACAAAGCCTTATCTAGATACCTACTTATTTTAAACAAAAAGTTAAGCAGAGTGACATTAGTGGAATAAACAAAGTTTGTACAATAATAACAAAATACCTAGTTACATTAAGGTTAATTACGTAACTATTTAAATATAATACGACATTTCATAATATGTCAGCAAAAATATAACTAAAAACCATTAACCATTAACAGTTGAAATATAAAATTTTGTAAACACTCAGCTCTGTATCAAGAATAACAAGTTAATAGGATATTTTATATAACTTTTTGAAACTTATGATCAATATGTAAAAATGCCATTGGCTAATAAGAAAAAACCCAATATATGTTCGTTTGTTTATGAACTAAAAATAACATAAATAATTAGGTTGTAAGAAATTCTGTATTCCATTTAGATGAACAACTAGCAATTAAGAATTAAAACTCACTATTGATCACAGTTATAAACAAGAAATAGAAATTTAATGGTTCTCAAAATCTGTTTAAATGAGCTGAATGTTGCTCAATTCCTTGAATTACCTCTTCACTCAATTATAGTGTTAATTAACATAAGAATGATTCTCAACACTCCAATAATATTCCAAAAAAATAGAAAATTTTACAAAAAGATTCTAATAATTTTATCAAAAGGAGATCATTAGTCAAAATAATAATTTTACTACACTACATCAAAATACTCATCTTTTATGCTGCCATTTCCCGGAAAAATCAAAAGCGTCTGGACTTCCAATGCATCAAACAGCAGCGGCGCCAAGCCAGTGGAAGAGTCCCAACACAACACGTCTAGGAGAACAGCATACACCATACGGCAAAAGGAGAACTATTCCAGCTTCTTCTAAACATCAAAAATCTTCTCCGGAGTTTTCAGCCAACCAAAGAAAAATCCGTAGACTCCAGTACTTCCCCAATTATAGGTTGAAATTTTCTTATTGTTTCAAAAATTAAATACTTGCTCCAATTTTTAAAAGATGTTAAAAAAGTAAAAGCAAGTAAATTTAATATAGATAAGATTAAAAGATGTAGTAGATAAAAAAGGATTTAGAAAAAAATAAAATAAAATTTAAAATTAAAAAAAAAGCCTGAAACAAAGAAAAATTCACATTTCAGCATGACCTGCACAAAATGGCGCCGACTGAAGAATTTTTACCTGTTGAACTGGCTTTTCTTTCTGCTAGGGTACTGCTTTTACTTCGACATAACGAAGATAAAATTAGATTTTAATTTTGCCCTTCTGCGAAGTTTCAAGGAAAGAGAGTGAACATTTCGAACCGGCGAAATAAATAACCTTCTAGATTAACAAAAAATGAAGGGACCCATCAACTCTCTCACTCTTTCTGCATTTTTCGGTGTCGAATGCACAAATCTCAACCAAAATACCTGTTCAAATCTATTCGAACCAGTGTAGTAGTCAATAAATTTAATTACTATGAAAATTGAAATAAGCATAGCCGTAGTTAAGCCTCAAGTGAACTAAGGATATGTAGATAAATTGATTTCTATTTAAGTTAAAATATTGAAATTTACAAATACGTTGTGTGTGTGGTTGTTACAATATATATTGAACACATGTTGGGGTTTTTTTATATGGGGCAAATTGTAACATTGTGTTACAACGTACTCCATACTAAAATAGAAAACAATAAAATATTATTTTATGAATGATTATAAAAAAACAAAGGAGGGAAACATTTATTGAGCGGGCAGTTAACATGCTCACAAATAATGAGTCTATTCGATCCGTGCCCAGAGTCGGTGATATTTACTTTGCAACTCTTAGCAGGTATTTAAAGTGAAAGGGGCAGAAGCACAATTTGCAGAATTGGTAAGTTATAAAAAGCACTGCTTCACATTTTATTTTGGTTTTCCCCCAAAGGAAGTCAGAACTGGTTTATATATCTTAAAAAAACAAGACTGCGAGAGGATTGGTTAACAGAATCCTTTATCGATTCGCCTTCTTGAAGCCACAAGTATTAGAAGGGTTACAATTTTCAACAGACCTAATTTAAATTAATTTTTGGAATTTGGAAGTGTTAAAGATAGATTTTTCTTCATCCGACATATGGACTTTGGATGAGACCGGGTTGACAACGGTGCAAAGGTTGTGCTATATTATATATAGCTATAAGGGCCTTGAAAACCATGTCCATCATATGTTTTTGTTTCCGCGAAAACTTTTTCAAGATCATTTTATTCAACATAAAATCCTCAATTACCTTGCGATAAACCAATAAAAAGCAATCTAGCCCTGCTGGTACTTTTCTAGAACAACAAACGAATGTCTCTTCTTTTCCTCACCTCACGGATTCAGTACCTTCAACCTCAAAACAAGTAGATATTAATGAATTAGTTTCGGCTTTTCTACAACCTCAATTTTTAATAAAATCAAGCACCCTGTTGTCAACAAGCAGCTCTCTTGCAGCTATCAGACTACTACCGACAGCGGCAGAGATAAAAACAACTACAAGAGGCTGAAAGAAAAGAAAATCTGCCGTTTTAACTGACACACCTAAACTAGATGCCTTGAAGTTTAATGCAGAATGACTCTCCAAGAAAGGGAAAACACTATCAGCCAAAAAATGAAAATTGCAAAAAGAAAAGTGCTGCAAGATTATTTCGATAAAGATGACACAATATGCGTAGTTTGTTAGGATACATTTTATAATAGCAAATCAGGAGACTGTAGTCAGTGCCGTCAATGAAAGCAATGGAAACATGTTGAATGTACACCTCCTGACAATTCACACTCGTATATATGTCATCACTGTGATTCCGGCTACGACAATACTACATTCAGTTTTGATTTTTTGTTGATATTTTTGTGAAAAATTGTTTGATTTAATGTCAAATGAATGTGTATTTTATTATTTGTAAATTAAATTGTAAATTTAGAAAGTGTTATAACTTGCCCCGGTCTCTCCTATCTTTTACTCTTTATATGGTAAACTTGTAATAAGTCTTAGAATGCAGAATGCTTTCTGTACATTTCTTCCACACTGGAAATATATCCAGACCTTTCTTTCTAGATTTGCTGCTTGTTAGGAAAGACAATAAAATCAATTAATGTTTTTTATTCTTTGACTTATGGCTGTTGTATGTTTGCCATTCAGGAAAAAAAATACATTTTAGCGTTTTTCAGTAAATGCCTATAAAAATTCATAAATATCGGAAACTGAATCTGGCTTTGCTAGATAGACACCTTTCAAGTCTGGGATATCACTTTGAGTGTATCTTCAATACCTAAAACAAAACATTTAAAATATGATGTCGTTGTTCATGAATTAAAGTAAATAGAGTAGTTTTGATAACTGGCCATTTTTGGTGAAAAAACAAAACATTTGTAATTATATTTAAATAGAGTAGTTTTGTCGTGTAAATTCACGTAAACATGCCGTTTAAGTGTTATGCACCTAACTGTCGGGGTAATTACAAAACCGGACCAAAAGTTCACGTGTTTAGTTTCCCTAAAAAAAAATGGCTACGAGCAATTCCGCAGGATGAATCAGTGTCCAATAAAAACACTAAAGTGTGTGAGCTACATTTTTCTAAAGGTAGTATAATTTGGGATATTTCAGAACAGGATCCGAAAACAGGTAAAATTATTTCAGTACATTACACATACGATTAAAAGAAAATTCTGTACAAACGGTTTTCCCAAATTGCCCCGATTATTTGTAAGAAAATGTTTTGATCGCAAAAGTAAAAATGAAAAAAAAAAGATTCTTGATAAACTACATCTTTTGCAAGCCATAGAGCAAAGTAAAGAAGAGTTTAATTTACATAGAGGGGCTACATGTTTTCAAAGTTTAGAGAAGTTTTTAAAAGTATTTCTAAACTTTAATTTAAGGAAAGGGTGGTTTTCGGTAAAGGATACAGATAAAATAACTTTATTTAAACTTGAATATACTCCTGGTCCCCTAATAACTTGGGCAATTGTTATAAATAGCGATTTAAAATTAGAAACATTTTTATATGGTCAATCTGTTTGTGTTTCAATAACAAATTTAAAATCACCATTTTTATCTGGCAGTTTGGATGAAATAAAAAGTTTAATTTACACAATTGACAATATGATGATGTCAATACCCATAAATCTTGATAGTGACATTCCTGATCCTAGTAAAACTCGTGATTTACACCATACCGAGTCAATTCAACTCCCCAGTACTAGTGAAACTCCTACAAAAGCTCCCAATTCAGATAAAGTTGAGTCTGACAATGACAATGTAAAAAAAATTATATTCTTTTAAACCTGAAAGGTTCTGATGAACTCACTCAAAATCTAAAATTTCTCTCAGAACAGTTAACTTTGTTAAGTACTTCAAAAGAAAGGTATCGATATTTACCAAGCACCATTGTGTTATGTTCAATTTTGTTTACAGTAAGCCCTTATTGCTATAAATATTTGCGAAGTCATGCTCCTATTATCTTACCTCATCCTAACACAGTAAAATCTATTTGTAATAGATTTGTAACAGATCCTCATATCAATGAAAGAATTTTTTTTAACCTATGCTCGTAACATTTTTCAATATTTACCAGATAAAGAAAAATATGTTACATTACTTTTTGATGAAATTCATATCGAACCCTATTTGGATTACAAGGCAGGCAATACTGTAGGAACATCAGTAAATAACAAAGATACCTTAGCATCATCTGCAGTAGCATTTATGATCACTAGTCCTTGCTCAAGCCTTACAGAAGTCATTCATATATCTCCTGTAGCTAAACTCAATTGAGAAATATTATATACTTTTATCAAGACCATTATAGAAAATTTAGAAGAAATTGGGTACATAGTATTTTGTACAATTAGTGACAATAATGCAGTAAACATCCTTTAATCAACTGAGTCTAGTATTCCCACATACTATTGACCCAGTAAGACCCTATTTTACACTGTTCATTTACTGAAATATATCTTTAAAAGCTGGCTTAATTCAGAACCTGATCAAACATTTTCTTATCCCGATTTTAACATAGGCCAAAAAAAATGTGCTTCCTTTTCTGGGATCAAAAACCTATATGAACTAGAACAGGACAAACTATTGAAGCATGATTATTCACTTAATTTAAAGGCTCTATTTCCATCATCTATTGAAAGACAAAACGTAAAATTAGCTCTTAAAATCTTTAATCCCTTTATTATTGAGGCTCTAAAAGGTTTTTGTCACATTCAGAAGATACCACAGACTTCATTAGTATTATATTGACATGGTGGAAAATTGTGAACGTAAAAACTCCCCTTAAGGGAAAACATTTGTTAAATAAATATCAGGAACCTTTTACCAAACAAATACTAACAGCCCCCAATGATGATCCTAAATTTTGTTTTTTGCTAAAAATGCAAAATTGGCTAGATACTTGGTGTCCAACTAATTTTACAAATACACTGACTCGACAAACCCACACTGCATTAAACCATACCATTCATGGGCTTCTATGAATCAGAAAAAAGACTTAGAATTCAGTCTATGTTATCTCTAAAATCTAGACATTATGGGGACATTAATATAAATCAGTTCTTCGAACCTTCTGAATGTGAAACACAGTCATTAGACACCAATTTAAATTCTGAACATGTTAATAATTTATTATCGAAAATCATAATTCCACAGTCTGATACCGAAGCTATACAATCAGAACTCCCAGTAATAACCTATTTAAGCGGATATTGCTGCTATATTGTTTTTATAAAAATTGGTTGTACTTTTTGCAAAGAAAATTTAACTCTCAATGAACCTTGTGTTGTAGAGGATTCTTATAATTTAATTAATTTCTTAAGTCGACGTGCTCTTTTATATCCTCGAGAACAGGTAGTAGATGTAGTTTTAACCGCATATTTTATATTTAAAAAGCCAATTAATGAATTTGAAGATACATTCAACAAAAAATCTTTTCTTTGTGAGTTGTTTTCAAGTTATTTTAATAAAAGTACACTTTTAACTCCTTTTGAAAGTTGTAAAAGCCACCTAAAAATTAATGTTTTAAAAATCTTTTTAGTAGCATTTCAAATACATTTCTTAATAATTATTGCTCTAAACATAATCATAATTTATTAAATAAAAACAAAAAAAGGAAACGACAGACTTTTAATACATAGGTAGTTATGAAAAAAAACCTAGCACAAGTTTCGCATTTTTGTGTTGCTAGGAAGTATCATGAATACAATCTTTTTCAGAATTTAGCAAATAACAACATATTCTTGATCATATAGACTCACCACAGCACAGACATATACCACTTACCCAAGCTTGAAAACATACCCGATTTTGACAAGTTAAAATAATAAGCCGTTGAATTTTTGAACATAAGGTCTCGTCCCAGGCATATATTACTTACCCAAACTTGAAACCGTACCCGATTTTGACAATATAAAATAATAACCTATTATTTTCTTGATCATATGGACTCACCACAGGCCTATACTATTTACCTGGACTTAAAACCTTACCTGATTTTGACAAATAACTCGGCTTTGACAATTTACTAATTGGCCAAAATAGGACAATTAGTAAGCAAAAAATCATACCGACATCTGTTTGAAATTTTGCGGCAGATCCGGTCAAACGTTGTCGGGTAAGAACACGGAGGGGTTTAGTGGGTTGGGGCTTTACCGAGTCCCACAGTGTTCTGGAGTGTCTTGCATAATAGTTCGTGCGTAAATGCATTCCTCGTCGTGTAACAAAAGAAAAGAGTAGTCGCCTTTAACACTTTAATTCTATAGCGAAACCGAATAAATTTGACAGATTCAAAAACTCATAAAATAAACCCTATAAATTGATGTTTATTTGCTGAAATTAAAAAAAAAATGATCATGTAAATATGTTCCTGTAAATAACCCGTACCTTCTAATGAAGGTATTGAAATAACATAGGCCTAAATGGAATGACGGCACGCGTAAGCGCGTAGGCCTCGCTGTTTAGTAGGTATTGGTGTCTTTCAAAGACAGGAAATTAGATTTATTGGAAAAATAAAGGAAACTACTAATTTCAGTTTCCATTTTTTGTGAATTTTTTTTAAGTTATTTCTTAAAAAAGTAATAACATTGTATTTATCCAAATTAGTTCATTAGGTTCTCCATTTTATTAGTATTATAAATTATAGTACTGAGAGAAGAGTTTGTGTCTGATTTACTAAATATTGACTGCAAGAATGTGTCTTTTACTCTGTTTGGCGGATTAATTAATTCAGCAGAACTATCTTTATAATATAGATTTTTTTATTTTCAGTTATTTGGACAGCCGGTTTAGCCTATTTGAGTCTACAAGTTCATTAAGGATAACAAAAATTCAAGAACAAGATGGCGGCACTTATCAGTGCAGAGCGGAAAACAGGGAAGATAGTTTAGATGCCTCAGCCCTAATTTTAATTCAAGTAATTACAAGTTATACTATTATATATTAATATATCGTTTAGTTCTTCTAAATTAAAAATATTCAATAACTGAAATGGTTACTTTATTTATAAATAATTATTTTCTATTATCAGCATTTAGTTTCGTATTTTTTTAAATTTTAGATGATTGTCGTACACGATTTAAAAATTTGAATTAAGACATTGTTTTTTAGGTGCCTCCTAGATTTCTAAAAAAACCTCAGGATCGGACTGAGTATTCTTCGAAAGACATAGAATTAGAATGTAGTGTGTACGGAATTCCTGAACCAAAAATACAGTGGTTTAAAAATGGAGAACTCGTTAAGTACTCTGAATACTACAAGCTTGTTAATGGGTATGTTGTTATATAATGTATAAACTTTTAGGGGTCCTAATTATGTAATTAATGAAATGAGAACAGCTTCCAAATGTTCGTTAAATATGTGGATATATATTTAAGCTTTTTAGGTCCAAGAATGGCAGAACTTTTTTTTTGAGATATTAGAGGTTGATGTAAATAACAGATTTGTATTAGATCATGTTTCATTTTTCATTATATAAAATTATTGATGTCTATTATAATCTAGTAAAGCATGGGGGTATGAATTTACACATCCTAACTAAAAAATACTTCAATAACATTTAACAATAATCCTAATAAACAAAATCAAGATGGCGCCGACTAAAGAAGCTAACTCGCGCGCTCCCGAAGAACAAATCGAAATTACATATAAAGCGTGTAAAAAATTAGTAGTATCTTATGTAAAGTGCAAATATTGTGCAGAGACATACCATCCTGCTTGTATGGTGCAAGCGGGACAGCTGAAGAAAGCAACATGCAAACACGTTGCCGAAGATTCTGAGGAGGTTAAGTCGGTAATCGGAAACGAAACCACATATCTACTAAAAATAATAAAAGAAATGGATGAGAAAAACAGTATCCTTATGGAAAACTGTGAAATGCTTAAGCAAAAAGTTCAACATCTATAAGAACAGTTACATAACGTGCCCAAATAAGGTAAACACTAACGACATTCAAAAAAACAGCATCGAGAAAAAGACCAGTGTGAAATTTCAAAGGTCCGCCCCTGTCAACATCGAAGACCTAGACCTAGTTAATCCAGGTGGCAACAACAAAGCTAGCAACATTGTAGCATCGGAAAGGGAAAATTCCGGCTTAGAAAAAAACGACCAACTTGAAAGAGGTTTTGAGATTGTGACGTCTAAAAGACATAAACGTCAAACTCAAACCAAAAACCAAACTTTTATAAACAAAAAGAAAAATATTAAAATTGGTGAAAGGGATGAAGGCAATGAATTTGAGTCATCGCAAAATAAAGAAAAGATGATTTGGTTCTTTCTGTCAAAGGTGAAACATGATATTACTGAGCAAATCGTCAAAAACCACATAACCAAAAACATTGAAATACTACCTGAAGAAGTACGTGTTAAATTATGCAATCCAAAGCAGCAAAAAGGTAACAAAAGATGTTTCATGGTAGGCGTAAAGACCTAAAGTTTTGGGGTCGTATTCGAACTTTTCAATTTCGCCCTTGGACGAAATTTTTTAGAGAAGTTCCAAGAGGGTTAAAACTTACTAATGGCATTATGCAAAACAATAATGCTCCTATTGCCAATAAAACAACTGACCACAAACCAAATCACAACGATGACATTGTGGTTATGAATCTTAATGTCCAAAGTATCAACAATAAGGTGCTACAACTGGAGGCAATGTTGTCTGATGTACAGCCAACCCTATTCTGTGTTACCGAACATTGGCTTCAGGGTCGTGACATTGAAGAGAAACTTATCGAGGTGGAGGAATCGCCATCTTCTCAAGAGGATTAAAAGCCTCAGAAGTAAAGACACGGGTAGAGTCCACTGAAAAAACTTTTAAATTTTGTATATCAGAATTTGTAAGAAATAAAAGAAAATGTTTGTTACTTACTATGTGTAGGTCTCCTATTGGGAATTTTGATGTTTTTATGAACAATTTAAATGATTTGCTTGTTAGTATATTTTCACCGGAAAAATTTATAATATGTGACGATTTCAATACTGATTTTTCAAATGCTAATAATAATAATGCATTCTTTCTGTTGCAACTGCTTAGCTCATTTGGCCTTTCTTCATAAGTGAGGGGAGTGATTAGGGTTGGTGGGGACTCAGAAACACAAATATATAACATATTTACAAATTTAAATCAAACAGAAGTAAACTGTAAAATTCATATATCACACGTGTCCGATCATTACTCTCAAATTCTGAAAATCAGTACGCAAAAACCTAATCAGGAACCTGTTTATATTCGGAAACGTGTTTTCTCTGACAGGAACATTGTAAATTTTATTGCCTTACTTGAATCTTGGAATGAAGTATGAAAAGATGAAAAATATAACACTTTTTATAGAATAGTCTTTTACTGGTTTGATATGGCCTTTCCAATGAAAAATTCTAGAGTAAATTCAAAATCCGACAATTGGGTAACTCAAGAAATAAAAAATTATTCTTACATAAAAGACTTGTATGTCTGGTATCAAAAAACCAAAAGTCAAGCAAGCTTATTTACACTACAAGGCTGAGAAAAAAACATATAAAAGTTATTTATCAGACTATAATAGATCTATTTATGAAAATAATTTTATAAATTCACAAAACAAATCAAAGACAGCTTGGAATATTTTTAACAAAATTTCTAATA